>CM035432.1:52138390-52323390 GCA_020310875.1 Ceratopteris richardii | reverse complement strand
AACGAGTAAGGCATCTTTTGATCTCTCCATATTTCATTACAAACATCCACAACCAGCGTTTTAAGAGAAGACCAAAAAGCAAGCACAAACTCCTTTGTAATACCATCTAATCCTGGCGCTTTTCCATTTTTAAGAGATTGAAGGGCTATAAAAACTTCTTCCTCAGTTATTCCTTTTTCACAAGCTGCAGCCATGCAGGTATCTAGGATCTGAGGAGTAAAAGCAAGAGCATCTTGAAGACACGAGAACCATGCATCATCGCTTTTGAAGGAGGCAGCAAACAAATCCTTGAAGTGTCGTGTACAAGCAGTGGCAATGGACTTTCCATCTCGAAAAGTTAAACCGTCCACTTCAAGCATGGTAATTGTATCCTTAAGACACTTAGCCCGAAGGAAGTCAAAGAAGCATCTAGAACTTGCATGAAGATCATTTACTTCACTACATCTAGCTCGAATTTTTGAGGATTGAATAGCATTATTTTCAATAATTTTTGAGGATTGAATAGCATTATTTTCAATAGCACCTGTAAGCATCACATAATTGCATATATTCAGCCTCTGAAAGAATGAGTCCAGAGTCAACCTTTTCAGTCATGCAAAAAACCACCCGCTCCGCTTCAACTTTGGCTTAAGCAAGAGTCACAATGAAATATTTCCCACATTCTCTAATCACCTCTTGCATACCCACCACGAGAGTTTCCCATTTCATACATGCAGGAAATTTGAGGGAGAGAACCTGCTGAATCAAATTATGAACTTTGGACTTAAAGACAAAACTTTGAAGCCAAGCATGATTTAGCCGCAAAGGAATCTTACGAAGATTTTTAGGGATGTTCACTTCCCAATGAGAGTCACAAAGATTAACCAAAAGTGGATTATGATCAGATAAAAGCATGGTCACATCAATCCACATTGCCGATGCATTACTTAAAGAGTATATATGAGAGTAGTAACACCTATCCAGTCTAATCATAGCCGATTTATGCGACCTTGAGTGGAACGTATATCTAATTGTATGCCCACCAATGAAACCCCATAAATCCGTACAGTTTAAAACATCCAAAATCTGCTCCCAAGTTTCCCTTTCCCCGACAGAAATCAAAGAAGATGCTTTTGTACAATCGTCTTGGGTATCTACCATATTGAAATCCCCACACAGCAAAAACCGAGCATCTCTCCACAATGTAAGATGCATACATTGAAGAATAGAATGCAAGAGAAGCTCCCAAGTTTTAATTTGCTCTGCAGGAGAGTTAGGAGCATAAACATTAATGCAGATAAATGAAATACCATGCAATGTAAGATGCAAGGCAATGAACCTTCCATGAGGATCATCAAACATGACCGTGAGTTGAATGTCTTTTCTGACAATGAAGAGACACCCTGAGTAATTGTTTTTTATACCATTGTAACGAAGTTGAAAATCCTTTGTATGAAGAAGCATTCCAGCATGATCATGCTTTTTATGCTCTTGAATTGCCACTATATCTAAATGATGTCTAACAATCCACCTCCATAATCTTGTCCATTCACCATAATGACCAAGACCCTGAATATTCCAGGTTGCTAACTTCATGAGGTCGGTGAAGAAAGATGAGGGGACTCCTCATGGACCAACGCTGGAGCTAATTCTTGTAACACAATATCCATATTCTCATAACAATCAGTGTCAAAATCACTAGTGTGGGGAGCAAGATTAGCCCCATCCAATGGGGACACCGAGTACCCTGATTGGAATTTACTTCGTTTACCACATAACAAGGCTTTTTTATAAGTTACTGGAGTGAATCTATCATTATCCATAAATCGTTTACCAACTTCTCTGCCTCTTTCTATTGAAGTGTCTTTGCTGGTTCCTTCACCCTCTCTTCTCTTATACACATTAAGTTTAGCCGGGATAGTGGAAGGCCCAAGGTTCCACTGTTTTTCACTCATACATTCTTTGCCCTTGCCATTAAATCCTTGATTTGCCCGAGGCAACGGTGCAGCTGAATTCCCAGCCTTTAAATTAGTAGAAGGAAAGTTTTTCTGCTTGCCAAATACCTGCTCCTCAGGAACCAAAATTTTACTACCTGAACAGGTAGGAATAAAATTGACTCCTTCTGTTTTTAAAGAAGGGCAATTTTTTTAATAATGCCCCAAATTGCCACAATGGAAGCATGCACCTGCCATATTTCCCCATTTCAAATAGATCACGATTCTACCAACATTGGGCACATTAATGCCGAGAGTTTTAGGAAATGGTCTAGAAGTATTCCATAGAATACATATTCTATTCTTATTCGGAGCCGAGATAGAAGGAGTATAGAGCACCTTCCCTAAAACTTTAGCTATATGTCCCATACTCGCCCACAAGAAAGATGGTAAATCAATAAGCTCCACCCACACGGGACACTTATACAGGAGTTCCTCTTTCATGGCCTTGATCGGTTTCCACGGAAAAACATGAGCCATTAAACCACACAAGAATACAGTCTGCTGCTCTAAAAACTATGCCCTAATATTCCTATCCATGAACACTACTTCAAAAAGGCCATGCCCAGAATAAAACACTTTGTTGACCACATCTTTTTCCACACTTGCATTAATGGCTAGTGCTACATCAACTGCCAAGGGAATGCGTGTAGTAAAAAAGAGCAGCAGCCCCCTTTCATGAAACATGAGGGCTGAATCCCAAATCAAGGATGGATCCACATCAACCTTCGAATCCGCATGCACTTCTTCATCATGAGTGAGTGCCTCCTCCATCATGTGCTTTAGTTTATTAAAATCCACCTCATTTGATAGAGGAGTTTGAGGCACACCCTCTGTAGGCTGAGAAACATGATGAACTGAGTCATTCGAAACAGATGCCACACCCTCAGGATTCAGAGAATGATCCATAACTTCAGGATGAATACAATCTCTCTGTTGTTTTATCTCTGTTTTTTTTTTCAATAAAAAGGTCAAAACTGTATAAAATGAGACCTCCAACTGATGCTGAACCTAAACAACAACATATAAACACTCCCCTGCAACCGCTTAGAAGTCAACACCTGCTTCGCTGCTGACGAAAACCCTAAAAACAGCAGACGTGTACCCTGCTCAGCCCTTTGCTCACGTATTCCTTCAAGTCCTTAGCCACTATGAAGCTTGATCACCTTCTTCAACTGCAGGTCAGAACCGAGTCGAAGACGCCTGAAATCCTAAACTCGCAGCAGCGAACGTCGAAAAAGCTGCTCCGCCAACCTGTGTTGAACAGATCCGACCTGTAAACCCTAACCGAACACTTATTTACAGAGTATGTACACAATAGTGAGCGTGACAGCTGCAAGTAGATGAGTGCAGGAGCCATCATCATCATCATATTCATATGTGTATGTATATATATATATATATATATATATATATATATATATATATATATATATATATATATATATATATATATATATATATATATATATATATATATATATATATATATATATATATATATATATATATATATATATAGAGAGAGAGAGAGAGAGAGAGAGACACACACACACACACACACACACATATATATATATATATATATATATATATATATATATATATATATATATATATATATATATATATATATATATATATATATTCGTGTGTGTGTATGTATATGTGCAAAGTACAATTTGCATTTGTATGTATACATGTCTATGTATATTACTATATGTGGAGAGTGCAACTTGCACTATGTATGTATATATGTACATCTATGCATTGTCTGCAATGCACTATGTGCTCTCAAGCGGGGTTGTAAGGTGGGCACTAAAGGTATGTGCTTGGGAAAACTTGGGCTGAAGTGTAGAAGGCTATTGCTTAAGACTCGCTCGAGAAAGCTCACACAAACTCTCAAAGAAAGAGGATGTAAATTTGCACCAACTTCAAAATACATTAAAAGAACTTTAACAATCCTAGGCTACCCTTAACATACCTTACGTACCAAATGGTACCGTACCTTACAAACCTTAAAACAAATCCGGCTCGCGAACTGCTGCAACCGAGTACCAAAGGAAGCTTCTCTCACACTTGAAAATGTTTGGATGTATTGTACGTGTTTGCTACAGACATGAGTAAGAACAAAAGCTAGATATTAGAGTAGAAATGTATGCGTTTATTGGTTATTCTGGTGAGCAAAAGGACTACAAGTGCTAGAACCCTACCACAAAGGAGCTTAGGGTTTCTAATGATGTTGTGTATGATGAATTAAACGTTGAAATTATGTGTTTCTCAAGTAGCTTTGATGTGAACCTTTTCCCTATACATGGGCACTTTTTACTCATATGTGGTGGTACTTTGTACTTAGGGATACTATCAAGCTCTTACTTCAGTTCCGATCATCATAAATAGAGAGAGCTACTCAAGTCATCCACCTTCTCCTAGTGTCTTGCTGCATGTGTGCTCCTTGTGTGTGCTTCTCGTGTGTCTCTCGCACTTCTACACACACCCAATAGTGGTATCAAAGAAGGTTCAGTTTCTTCTCAAGTTTCGGTTTTTCGCGTCACGGCACGAGCGTCTTGCTGCATTTGTGTTCCTTGTGTGTGCTTCTCATGTGTCTCCCGCACTTCTATACACACCCAACATTAAAATCATAGCATGCACTTAAGGATGAATTACAAGTCAAAGATATAGAAGAAGAAGAAGATGGAAGACATAAAATCACATATCAAGAAGGCATGAAATTGAGAGGACCAAGGAACTCAGAGCCTTCCACAAGTCATACACCGTGGAAGGGGAGGTTTAGGAGCTCTACCTATCCTCAATAAAAAATGAAGATGACCAAAGGTGAAGAACATCAATTCAAAGATGATATGCAAGATACGAGTGAAGAAGAGCTTGAAGAAGTGATGACACCAAAGGTTGCAAAAAGGATGACATGCAAGGCACATTCATTAGAGAATGAGAGAACGTCCTCAAGGATCAAGTATCCAACAGAAAAGCTCACATGTGATAGCTTAGTTGCGTAGCAGTATGCATTCATGGCATAGGTTATCAAAGACTCTTTAAAGATTCTAAAATCTTTGAAGAAGATAGGGTTTGGAAGAAATGGCAAAATGCAATGGAGAAGAAGAGTTGAAGCTCTAGAGGAAAACCATACATAGGAACCGGTACCAAAAGAAGGAATGAAGGTTATATGAGATAAGTTACGTCCATTAAATTAAGAAAATTTCAACTGGTTCAATTGCTAGACATAAAGCTAGATTAGCTAGATTGATTGCCAAGGGGTTCTCACAAACACATGGCATAGACTACAAGGAGACTTTTGGCCCTATGGTTAAATATGGCACAATAAGTATACTAAATGCAATTGCTATGGCAAGGAGATGGCCCATATATCAACTTGATTCGAAGAATGTTTTCTTAAATCGAGAGCTCAAGGAGATAGCCTACATGTAACAATCTATAGGGTTTGAAGACAATGGTAAGCCGCATCTCTCTCTCACACACACACACACTTATTCTCCCTTTTCGTCACTGCAATAGTATACAATGTAAAATTCTCGCTCTTCTTCACTGCAATAGTATGCAATGTGAAATTCCGGCTCTAGGAGCCATTTATGTTGTTCCTTCATGAATTCCGTGTTTGTGTGTGTGTCTGTGCGTGAGATGGATCGGAGGGCCTGAACTGGCTGAAATTATGAGGGTTGTAAGAAGGCCAGTCTCCAAGAGCCGAAGGCATTTATGAGCCTTTGGGAGCAAGAATCCCGCAGGTAAAACTGAAATGAAGCGGGCAGATTCTCTCGAGAAGAAAAGCTTTCGATAGATTACGGAAGGACGGAAAGAAGTGAAAAATTAATATAGCCAGCAGAGCAGAGATGCAGTTCAGATGCAGATATAACTCATGCACCACGACATTGCGAGAACTCGAATATATGGTGGAAATGGGCGGCTGGGATAAGACAAAATGACTCTATCTGGTTCCCGATCGGTGGCATTAGGGGGGTGGAGTCTTGGAACCTCCAAACTGCAAAGCGGCTATGGAACAAGGGGTTCAAACAGTGGAAACAACTCTAGAAACAAGAGACCAGCCAATGGATTAGGTTCGAAGACTTGGACCCGAGACTTAGAGTTACCCTAGAGGAATGGACTCTTCTTCAAGGAAGGTGCTTAGCATGGGACCGCTCAACTACCCGCCTTCTCTGCGGTCAGGATCTTCGATTGCCCCAAGTCTCGTGTTATCTGGTGTCACGTGACCCGTGTATTGAGACTCACGAACCAAATCAATTGGCAATAGGTGTTGTTGGGTGAGGCGGTCGGCTGCTCATCGAGGCTGTGGAATGCCATCAGGGGTGAGACTCTTTGGAAGATTTGGAGGGAGCGATGTGCTGTCAATTTTGGCCAAACTCTTAAGGAATGATCGATCGAGAAATCCTTGTTTCTTCTAGGTAAAAGAATCTCTCGAGATAAGGGATCTCCACCATTTAGACATCACTGTATTTATCTCCTCGAAAACAACAAGTTGAAACCCAAATGGGTCCCACATGAGAATGATGCTAGATTTATCCGCCTCATTTGTAATGCCCTTTAGCATGCCATACTCCTCCCCTGCATTGTGGGATTTGGGGGGTCCCATGGGCACTAGTCCCATTCACTTGTAATTTTTCTTCTTTATTTTAATTAAAGTCCGGGAGATTAGGCTAAGGCCGAACTTCCTTTTATTTAAAAAAAAAAACTCGAATATATGTCGAAAAACTGCACGATCGTCACGGAAATGCCCCAATCAGCAGTGTTCTACGTGATAGCCAAGAGAAAAACTAGCTCTCATATTTCACGATTCTTTTAATATAATAAACATATTATTACATTAACGTACTTAAGCGATCGTTTGTGAACAAGTTAAGCAATTTTTCTTTTGGTTCAACATCGCATAGCTTAGTGGTTTGATGCCTTGAGGTTTTGGGAGGAAGTCTTGAGTTCAAATCTTGAATATACATATTTATGAGTTCTTCAAAAATGGGTGTCTCTATCTTACTAGATTACTAGATAGAGTGTATGTATGTTTTCAATTCATTGTATTCTCAAAAAAAAAAATCCTTTTTTTTAACGAGATTGTTTTATGGATTATATATCATCATAACCCTAATGAGTTACTTGCCTTTGTATATTCGAGTTACTTGCCTTTGTATATTCGAGTTACTTGCCTTTTTATATTCCATACACTAAGTAATACACTATATCAAGCTTCTTTTTTATCATCGTGTTGTTTGGGTACATTTTTTTTTTCAAACTTTAATAGGTAGTAAAATCAAGTTGTTGCTTTCCGGAGTGCATCATTAGCACATTTTTGCCCATTTTTTCATATTGTTATGAAACTTAGTGAGTATTTTCAAAGTAATGCATATTTCAAAACGATTTAAGACTTAACTTCAGCTCAAAAAGTGATGCAAGTACATTTTGCCCACCAAAATACATTGTCATGTCACATCAAATGTAAATGCATTTTTTCTTTTCATATCAATTTTTGTTTAGGTTTTTGCTTATCAATAGAAGCACTCTTAAAGGTTGTTGTATGCGTAGGAGAGATGCATTGGCTAATTTTGTTCATCTTTTTTGAGAAAAAATCAATTTTTTGCATCATAACATAGTTATTGGCCATTGCTAAGCAAAATAATGTAAACTATTGAGGATATTTTTTCCCTTTTTAGAAGGTTTTTTCCTCTAGCATTGTATCTTATTTTGCCTTGTACATTCACTTAGTAATGCACTCAATGTGTTGTGCTTCAAGCTTCTTCTTCTTTCTCCTCATATTGTTTGCATGCTTTCGTAGTCTTCCAACTCCAACAATTGGTATCGAAATAGGTCAATGCTTTTTATAAGGCATCATTGACACCCTTCCAATCACATTCTCATAATTGCATGAAATTTGGTGAGCATACTCAAGGTCATTAGTAGTTCAAAACAACTCTATTATGTGGCATCAAAATTTTGATTTTAGCTCATTTTGACCTTTGAATACATTATCATGTGATTTTGCATAAAATTTCATCCTCTTATGCCCATTGTATATACAATTTCTGATTCTATAGTATAAGTGTCAAGGGAGCACTAGATTGTGCCCATAGTCTAGACTTGAACAAGATTTTAGAGCTAAACTTTTGATTATAATGTCATCCACATAGGGTAATAATACAAGAATATGGAACTATTACAAGACGTCCCACAACCTAGGACTAGTAGGTATGGATAACACGACTAGACATGATAAAAGAGATCCCACAACCGGAGATCGTAGGTATGAAATAATATATTTGGGTTACAAGAACTCCCTTGAGGGAGATGGACTAAATACAACAAATAAATCAATAAGATCTCATACTAGTACTTACTTGGAGATCGCAACTCCTTGAGCTCCTAGGAATAGCATTGGCAAGAGTATTGCGGATGTGTGTGGCCAAGCCCTACTTATACAGGTGCTCAAGGGCAATTACAAATTGATGATGTCAATAATCTAAAACAAGACCTCTAAATTTCATAATCAAGCAAGTAGATAGTTGATCTTTAAGATTGTCTCCTTTGTGTCCATGACAAAAAGTGCCTTGAAGTGTTGACTGGATCTTGCAGACGCGCATTCATAGTTATAGTACAGAAATGAATTCTCACAAAAGCATAAACAAAATAGATAGAGACAAGAGACTAGACACAAGATTGGGTACAATCTCCCTCCACATACTTTGATGGACGAGTCTATCAAAGTATGTGTATTTATAGGTATTTCTCATTACATCCTGAATAGAAGATATATGAGGGCGGTGCTCTGAAAAGCATGCATTTATGACAATCTAGTTTATTTACAAAATCATCGCTTTCTAAACGACCTACTAATTTTCCAAAAACATCACTTTCTAAGAGATCTACTATTTTTACAAAAAATATTTAAAATACTATCTTTTAACTATCTTCAAAAATATCTGAATAAGTCCACACACAATCATGCCCTCATGATTCTTCACCTGCTAAATCAAAACACAATCACATTAAAAATCTCAAGACGTTAAAATCCATATAACATTTCATTATTCCATAAAGTATAACATGCCTCCCAGTTGTCAAGCAACTGACCTCAGTTGATAAGAATAAAATAGACATGATAGCCATTCACATGTCCCATCACTAAACAATCATAAGCATGTTCTATGTAAAAACACATGCATGGAAATGGAAAACTGGAAGTTAATGTGAATGTGAATGATGTGCCGAGCTAGAATCTATTTTGAAACCTAAATTTTGAAATAATACAACCCAAAAGTGATTACAAAACAAAAATCTTGATCTAATAGAATAACTTTTGAAAAATCATGATGTGAAAAAATATATTTAATTAATAACTTACCATAATGAGGAAAAATACATTTAATAAATAACTTACCTAAATCCTCTGTAATATGGGTAGGATCCATGGCCTTATATAGAACCAAAACCTATTACTAAATATGTGAAAAGAATGTTGTCAATATTTGAATTAAAATAGAAAGGAAAGGCTTTGTCTCAAAAATATATAAAATAAATAAATAAATAAATAAATAAATAAATGAGAGTGTTAAATAAATAAATGAATAAATAAATAAGGGGGAAGAGAGTGTTAGAGTTTATGTTAAATATCAATTAAAAGGAATGGGGTGTCAATAAGTGAAAATAGGATAGTGGATAAAGCATATCTCTTGTAAGTGCAAGGTTGTGGGATCAAGTCCCCTACATGCTAAATAAGGAACTAAGTAAGCTAACTAGAGAAGTAAGTAGGCTAACTAGGGAAATAAGGAATCTCTTATTGCCACTCATAAGTTAGAATTGGTTTGCACATAACCAATGGCTGCCAACGAAACCAAAGGGAATCAAGAGAACCATGAGTGCCAAAGAAGCAAAAGAAGCCAAAGATTCCATAGTTCTATGCCTTAATCGATGCCTTGATAAACGAACTAGAACTGTGCATAGTGAGCACAATGAGTACAGTGAGTACAGTGAGCATAGGGAGTACAGTGAGCATAGTGTGACAAGAGCAGAGTAACATGTTCGAAAAAATTCGAAAAAGACACTGACCAACCCAAAACAACATAAATTGACAAACTCTCAAACCTGGACCGGATGATCGAGATGGATGTCGAATCACGAACGGATGCCGCAAATCACAATCAAACACTGAGAAACCACCTCTACAAAAGTGTGTAGGATCTGATACCACTATTGACCAGATGTGTTGATCGGATCGGAGCAATCACATGGATAACCAAATTGATAACTAAACTTGATAATTGAACTTGATAACCAAACTTGATAACCGAAAGATAAACAAACTTGATAAACAAATAAGAACCATAAATAGTGCACAATGAGGAAAGTGAGCACAATGAGTACAGTGATCCCAATGAGTATAATGAGTTCAATGAGCACAGGGAGTACAATGAGTATAGTGAGCACAAAGAGTACAGAGAGTACAGTGAGCATAGTGAACACAGCGTGACAAGAGCACAATAACATATTCAAAAAAAATTGAAAAGGACACCAATGAACCAAAAACAACATAAATTGACAAAGGCTCAAACCTGGACCGGATGCTGAATCGCAAACGGACATCGTGAATCACAATTGGACATCAAGAATCCATCTCCGCAAATGCATGTAAGCTCTGATACCACTGTTGACTAGATTTTGCAGATGCACATTCATAGAGATAGTACAGAAATGAAATCTCACAAAATCATAAACAAAATAGATAGAGACAAAAGATTGGACACAAGATTGGGTATAATCTCCCGCTGCATATTCTAATGGATGAGTCTATCAGAGTATGTGTATTTACAGGTATTTCTCATTACATCCTGAATAGAAGATACATGAGGTGGTCTTCGAAAAACATGCATTTACAAAATTTGTTTTATTTACAAAATCGTCACTTTCTAAGCGACGTACTATTTTTACAAAAACATTGCTTTCTAAGCGATCTACTATTTTTACAAAAAAATATCTAAACTAGTATCTAACATTAAAATCTCAAGACATTAAAATCCATATAACATTCCATTATTCCATAAATTATAACATGAGGTCTAATATAGGTCTAGTGGAGATGAATTGGGTATTTCAATTCAACTTTTTCATAAATAGTCAATCTTCTGCACCAAGGTATAGTTAGTCACCATGGCTAAAAGAAATGATGTATTTTGTATATTGGTCATTGAGGATGTATGCATGGCTCTAATAGCCCATTATGGGCATGAATGATGCATCATGTATAGGTAGCTAAAGGTTTGGAAAATTGTGAAGGGTGTTGAAAAACATCCTCTTACATTTGCAAATGTTATGACAAACAAGTGATGCAGGTGGTGTCAATGATTATGATCTTCAATTTCCTAGTCTTGATGCAATTCTTGTTGTGCCTACTATAGAGCAGCTTCCTTGGGATGGCAGAGATGCACAAGCAAATGCATTGATAGCTTTGTTTACCAAATATGCCATTATCCCTCACATCCACTGATGAAAAATAACAAAAAATGCTTAGGATGCTTTCACCACATTACACTAGGCAAGAAATGGGGCTCATGTTGCTTACCTTTGAAGATATTTGGAGAGTGAGCATATGAATCAAGGAGATTCGATTGACACTCTTCTAATAAAGATTGAGGATTTGAAAGAGAAATTGATTTATGCCAATGAAATCTTGCCAAATAGTTCACTTGTGTAGAGTGTTCTTAATGATCATCCAAATTCTTAGTTTTGCTTCTATTCTTCATCAGAATCAAAGGAAATGCTTTGATGAATTATTCTCTATTTTGGATCAATCTAGAGAAAACAAGTCAATTATGTGTGTAAACGACAAGTTTTCTTAGTTAGTTAGAAGGGAAAAGGTAAATGGATCTTGTCTACTACTAAACAAAAATTTGCTAATGTTAAACAATCAAAGTAGGAAGATAAAGATGACAAGAAAACAACAACATAGAAATATTTTTGCACTTATTGTAAGGCAAATGATAATGTCAATAAGAGTTGACTTAACTATTTGTAAAAGAGACAAAGAGGAAAGAGGATGGAATCTTTGTTGTAGGGACCTCTACACCTAAACTAAGTATGCTAACCTTGTTCAAAATAAAGAATGTGTGTTTAATACTCATTGAAATTATGAACCATTTTCTCTTGAGTAGTGGATGTCTATACTAGACTCTAAAGTTTAATATTTTGATAGTGATGTAACCAAACACATTAGCTTGAAGCATAGTTTCTTCACTTCACTTGAGTCTAACCCTTCATGAAATACTATCACATGTGTGAAGAACTCCTCTTACCCATCACGAGAGTTGGAAAGATCATTCTACTACTACTGATGGTAGTACTATCAGATATTGATCCACAGGGATCATGACATTGGTCCATAGGGATCAGTCCATGTGTGTGAGGGACAAGGGCTAGCTGGCCCTTGTCCCTCACACACATGGATTGATCCCTATGGACCAATATCATGATCCCTCTGGATCAATGTTTGACACTAGGGATCAATCCATGTGTGTGAGGGAGAAGGGCTAGCTAGCCAAGGTCCCAAGCTCAAGGGATACCCTAAGGTACTTGGTAGGAATGGGGATAAGTGTTACATGATGGGCACATGTTGACACTAGACTATTCTAGAAAATTGCTATTTTTAGAGTACAAGAGGGAATATATGGATGGGAGGTGAGACACACACACATCAATCAAGTAATTTCTATCACTTGGTATTAGAGCGAACAAGTCTATTCTGTATTCAATTTCTCATAGGAGAATGGAATAGTCAAACGAAAAGGAAAGGTTTGCTATTAGATTCCCGAGATTTGAGAAGAAAAGTCATGCGTGATAATCATGATGTTCCTTGCGCAAAAGATCCTGGTGTTGACAAGATAATATAGCTTGTTAGAAGAGCATTTTGGTGGCCTGGATTAACCAGAGATGTCCGCACTTATGTTCAACAATGCTTTATGTGTCAAGTTAACAAAGTAGAAAGAGTGAAGACACCAGATCTTTTGCATCCTTTACATATTCTAGATCATAATTGGGAGAGTTTATTCATGGACTTGATAGTTGGGTTACGGTGTGTTGGAGAATTCCTCTCCTATTCGTAGTGGAAAGTGTAGAAGACCTTCTCAGGATCAAGACTTTTTCCAACAATAGAACCTTAAAATGAAAACAGGTACCAATTGAAAACTGTAATGAACTTGAAACTTTGGTCACTCAAACTAGACACCTATAGCTTTCAAATGAGCTATCAAACACTCAATTTGGAGTAGATTTGGGTTGGAAACTCTTTGATACAAAACAGGCTACATGTCCACTCAGTTAGGCTGAAAAATGGACTTCACTAAAAACTAAATATCTCATAGAACATAACCAATTTCATAAAACTGTTCTAGATAGAGGAAGTAATCAAGATAAGCTTTCCAATGAATGTTTAAACACTAAAATCTGATACATATATTGAGAGATATGACTCTCACAAGTAGACTACCCAAAAATGGGTGTGCGGCTGGACATACTCTATGAGAGTGAACTGAACGAAATGACTCAAACCAAATGAACTAGCTACAAGGGGACTTCCATGCCTTCTTCCTCTATTCTTGAGTGTCCTCCGTTGCCTCTTTTATAGCCAAGTGACCAAAATCTCTCATGATGAGTTTGAGATCTCTTCTCCATCATTTCTCCACTTCTTTGGACAACCACTCCTCTTACATTTTAGTTTTTGGATTTGATTTTCTTTTGATTGATTTTCTTTTGGCCTCCACTACTTGCTCAAGTAAATGCTTCCATTTTTCATTTGTGTATTTTTCTTCTATTTGAAGAAAAATCCTTATTGCAAAAATATATATGACCTTACTTCTTTATTTTTAACACTCCCCCCTCAAGCTCACATGTGAGCTTGCACCTTCAGCCATATCTCGCAAGTTGATGTCGTCCTTGAACCTCTTTAGCTTAGAAGCATCTAGGGACTTTGTAAGCATGTCTGCAACCTGGTCATTAGTTCCAATGAACTTTATATCCACATCCTTGCTCAAAACTTTTTCTCGAACATAATGATAATGCACTTCTTTGTGCTTGCTTCGTGCATGAAACATTGGATTGTTCGTTAAGTGAATGCTTGACATGTTGTCACCATAAATTGGAATGGTCTCCACATGCACATCAAGATCAGCCAAGAGCTTCTTAATCCACATAGCTTCACAAGTTGCGTCCATAGGTTGAGTGAGTGGTTTGCATTCAGTCATTCCAAATCTGAAAAGAACATCCAACAGGTACTTTCTTTGCATCAAGTAAATGCCATCTTTCCCGTAGACTATCTCAATGCCTAAAAAGTATTTCAGCTCACCAAGATCTGAAATTTTAAACTCCTTACCGAGTTTCCTTTTGATCTCTTGTATTCCTGTAACATTACTTCCTGTTATGATGAGATCATCAACATATATGCAAATATATACCTGCTTGCCTTCTTCTTTCTTCATGTAGAGAGAGGGATCTGCATTAGTTGGACTATACCCACACCTTGTGAGGTACTCGACCAATCTTTGATTCCAAGCACGTGGTGCTTGCTTCAGCCCATACAAAACTTTCTTCAATCTACAAAGAAAATTTGGATGCTTTCTATCTTCAAATCCAATCGGTTGACTCATGTATACCTCTTCTTGAAGTTCACCATTGAGAAAAGCATTTTTTATGTCAAGTTGATATAATGGCCATCTCCTTGTTTCACTCACTGCAATCAAGGTTCTAATTGTTCCCATCTTTGCAACCGGGCTGAAAGTCTCTTCATAGTCAATGCTGTGAGTTTGCTTGAATCCTTTTGCTACTAGTCTAGCTTTATGCCTTGCTAGAGAACCATCAACATTTCGCTTTATTTTAAACACCCATTTATTTGGAACAATCTTCATACCTTCAGCCTTTGGAACTAGCTCCCATGTGTGATTGTCCTTGAGATCTTTCATCTCTTCTTGCATAGCTTCTTGCCATTCTTTTTGTGTACATGCTTCTTCATATGCATCCGGTTCTTTGTCTTTGACCACCTGTGTCATATATGCAAAATGCTTTGCAATAAAACTATCATAGCTCAGCCTTTGAATTGGATACCTTGCTCTCGAAGACCTCGTTTCATTTTCTTTTGAATATTGCTTCTTCAATCGGTTCAACTTTACCTTTGGTGTGATCATCTCCTCATACTCTTCTTCACTTGCATTTGAATCACTATTTTGGGCAGCACTTTTAGCTTTAGATCTTTCATAACATGATGTTGGTGATGAGGAATGACTCCTTAGTCTCTCCTTCCATGTTGAGCTTTCTCCAAGTGACGTAGAAGCTTCTGGACCTGACATTTGAGTGCTTGTTTGCTGAAATTCTTCTTGGACAGCACCTCCATCATCTTCGCAATCTTCTTCAAGAATCTTCTCTTTCCCTTTGTCTCCGAACCATGGTCTTAGCTCATCAAATACCACATCTCGTGAGACTCGTAGCTCCTTTGTCACCGGATTGTAGCATTTGTATCCCTTTTGCTCCGATGAATATCCAATGAAAATACATTTTTCTGACTTTGCCTCCATCTTTGTCCTTAGTTCTTGAGGGATGTGAATATAACACACACATCCAAAAACTTTGAGATGTGTAAGGTCAGGTTTCTTACCGGAGTAAACCTCCTCGGGAGTTAGATTATGCACTCCAGCCCTTGTGCATTTGTTCATCAAATAAACAGCCGTACTAGTTGCTTTAGCCCAATAGTTTAGTGGCATCTTCATCTCGTTGAGCATGCATCTTGCAACTTCTGTGATATGTCGATTTTTCCTTTCAGCTATTCGATTTTGTTGAGGTGTGTACCTACATGTAAATTGTCTCTTGATGCCATTTTCATAAAGAAAATCTGAAAATTCTTTGGAGAAATACTCTTCTCCTCCATCGGACCTCAAGGTCTTTATGTAGCGTCCTGTTTCCTTTTCTACCTGTGCTTTAAATCTCTTGAACATGGAGAACACATCTGATTTTTGTTTTATGCAAAAGATCCATACTTTTCTTGAATGATCATCGATAAAAGTGACAAAATATCTATTATCAGCCACTGATGGTTGTTGTGATGGTCCCCATACATCCATGTGTATCAAGTCGAGGACATTCCTTGCCACATAGTTGCTCTTCTTGAATGGTTGTCGAGTTTGCTTTCTTAGTTGGCATGCTTCACAAAACTCATGTAGTCCAACATCATTGAATCTTGGAAGACCTCTTACCACTTCATGGTTGCTCATGTCCTTGAGCTTGGGAATGTTGATATGTCCAAACCTTTTGTGCCACAAATCGATTTCAACAATCCTCTTGTTTCCAAACTGAATATACATCACCTTTCCATGTGGTTGTTGAATGTCCAAGGTGAATATCCTACCTTCTTTCCTTCCTTGAGCAATGACCTTGAATCCTTCTTTTGGGTTCTTTATAAAGCAGCCTTTTTCATTGAAGATAACATGATATCCTTTCTCTACCATTTGTCCTACTGAAATCAAATTCTTTGCAATAGTAGGAACATGAAGAACATCAGCCAATACTTTCTTATCTCCAAGCTTGATATCTCCAACATGCTCAATTGCATGTTGAGTTTCACCGCCGGTCTCCACACATCCTTTTCCACTTGGAGCTTGTAGCTTTGTGAATAAATCTCCTTGGCATGTCATATGGTTGCTGCAACCTGAATCTATGAACCATTTTTTATCATCACTTCTCGAGTTGTTGAAGTCATGCTTCATGGCAAGCATGGTTTGCTTGTCTCCTTCACTTGATGTACTCACATAGTTATTTTGGCTCCTTTGGTTGCCTCCATTCAGCCTTCTATTCTTTTGCCAACAATCATTTGCATAATGTCCTAGTTTACCACAATGATAACATGTTATACCTTTATGAGGATTGTATGAACCTCGACCTCTTCCTCTATTTCTTCCTCGACCTCTTCCATGTGTGTTGTCATTTGAGTTGTCCTTGTTGTCCTCCGAGTTGTGTTGGCTGAAATTTGTGTTGTTGTAGCTTCTTCCTCTTCCTCTCGAGCCTCCTCTTGAGTTCCTTCCTCTACCTCGTCCTGCATATAACATTTGACTATGGCTATCCTTACCTTTGTTGCCTTCTCCTTGTTGAGCAACCTCTTCAACCACAAGATTTGGTATAATCTCATCGAATGTTGGTAGAGGGTCTCTATAAAGAATGTTTGTGATGAGGGGCTTCCACTTTTCTTCACTCCTCAAGCCATTGAGGGCTGTTTGGACGATGTCTTCCTCTTCTATCTTGCATCCAACTGATGCTAGCTAATCTCCAAGCTCTTTGATCCTCAATGTATACTCACTAATGCTTTGGTTTGAGCTTTTCATCATGTTGTTGAGCTCGTTCTTGAGTTGCATCCTTCGAGACCTTGTTGAGGTAGCATACACCTTCTCCAATGCTTCCCAAACCTCCTTAGCTGTTTCTAAGCTTTTCACATGACCAATTATAGTGTTAGAAATAACTTGTGAGATGAGGAACATCACCCTTCGATTCCTCTCTTCCCAATCAGCAAATTTTCTCCTTTGTGCCGGAGTAATGTTGGGATCTTCAAGGTCCACCGGTTGTGGATCGTCTCCACTAACTAGACTCCATAAAACTTTACCTTTAAGATAATTTATCATTCTATACCTCCAAGACTGAAAATTATCTTTGTCTAACTTCTCAACTTGTTGTCCTAAATCAGCCATTGAAAACTTCCAAGATTGAAGTTTACCTCAAGTATTGTGTGGCACTCTTCCTTGACAGCTCCCCCTTGATTTGTAGCTTCTGCTTTGCTTCAATTCAATTCCAATGCTTTGCCTCTTCAAAATCCAATGCTCTGATACCAATTGTTGGAGAATTCCTCTCCTATTCACAGCGGAAAGTGTAGAAGACCTTCTCATGATCAAGACTTTTGCCAATAGCAAAACCTTAAAATGAAAACTGGTACCAATTAAAAAACAAAATGAACTTTAAACTTTTGTCACTCAAACTAGACACCTATAGCTTTCAAATGAGCTATTAAACACTCAATTTGGAGTAGATTTGGGTTGGAAACTCTTTGATACAAAACAAGCTACCTCTCCACTCAGTTAGGCTAAAAACTGGACTTTACTAAAAACTGAATAACTCATAGAGCATAAAGAATTTCATAAAACTGTTCTAGAAAGAGGAAGTACTCAAGATAAGCTTTCCAATGAATGTTTAAACACTAAAATCTAATACATATATTGAGAGATATGACTATCACAAGTAGACTACCCAAAAATGGGTGTGTGGCTGGACATACTCTATGAGAGTGAACTAAACAAAATGACTCAAACCAAATGAACTACCTACAAGGGGACTTCCACGCCTTCTTTCTCTATTCTTGTTTGTCCTCCCTTGCCTCTTTTATAGCCAAGTGACCAAAATCTCTCATGATGAGTTTGAGAGCTCTTCTCCATCATTTCTCCACTACTTTGGACAACCACTCCTCTTACATTTTAGTTTTTGGATTTGATTTTCTTTTGATTGATTCTCTTTTGGCCTCCACTACTTGCTGAAGTAAATGCTTCCATTTTTCATTTTTGTATTTTTCTTCTATTTGAAGAAAGTCCTTTTTGCAAAAATATATATGACCTTACTTCTTTATTTTTAACACGGTGGACCCAAAGGAAGCAGGATACTATCCTAGTTGTGGTAGACAAATTGAGCAAGGTGGCTCATTTCATACCCACGCAAGAGACGATAGAAGCTCCATAGGTAGCGGAGTTGTTTATCCATCATTTCTTCAAATTGCATGGGTTACCAACATCCATAGTTTCAGATAGGGATGTCAGATTCATAGGACACTTTTGGAAGTTTGTCTTTAACAAACTAAAGGTGTCATTAAAGATGAGCAGTGGTGATCATCCTCAGATAGATGGCTAGACCGAGAGTGTCAACCGGATTTTAGAGAACATGTTAAGGGCATATGTGTCTAAGAGAAAAACAGATTGGGATAGTTATTTGCCATTAGTTGAGTTTGCTTATAACAATAGGCCTCACAAGGTGACTGGCATGTCTCCTTTTGAGATGAACTACGACATGAATCCCAATACTCCCAGTATCATAGGCATGCCAAAGAAATGTCCTAGTGCTTCAGAGTTCTTAGCAAACCTCCAAGCAAATTTAGAAATAGCTAGAGCGAAGATTCAGCAAGCTGCTGATAGGGCTAAAGAGTATGCTGATAGGAAGAGATCTCTTAGATCCTTTGAGGAATGAGACAGAGTCTTTCTATAGGTACCAACTAGATCTACTTCACTCTCCACAAGGAAGTGTATTAAGCTTTCACCAAGGTTTTGTGGACCTTGGAAGATAGTTAGAAAGCTAAGTGAAGTTGCATACCGATTAGAGCTTCCTCCAGATTGTAGAGTGTTATCGTTAGTGTCCATGTGAAAGGCCAAATGGCCATCAGAAACTTCTTTGTATATGCTCTTTAATAAAACATATAGTGGCCTGGTCAGTCACAGAATGTAAGTTCGACCACATTTGTAAGACCTAAGAAGTCTGTCTTCACGCTCCGTGTACTGTGTTTTTCTGCGTATTCTACAGCCTCTATGTGGAGTACTGTGTGCGGCCTTATGAGCTCAGTTTTCTAATCTGAGGATATCGTCGTGGAGCTCTCAAGAAGGAGAGCACATTGTCGTGCATTTCCTTCAAAATACTTCACTCGTGTTAGAGCAGTTTGACACAAAATCTTTGTTCCTTTTGTGCGAGCGAAGTGACCCCCCCTGCTTTCTCCAAGGCTTACGACTAAGGCAACAACCAAGACATAGATCTTGGCATACGTTGTCATCTGAGTCACCAAAGTCACCATTGGCACCATTGGGTACGAACGAGGGAGGACCTCAACGATCAAGGAAGATGGAGGTTCTCGGTACTTCTCGGGAGGTCACCCATCCCGGTATTGTTCCCCCCAAAGCTCGCTTAACCGTGGCAATCTCTTGCCACTAAGCTACACTCTTGTGGTGTCTGACGAAGGGCAAAGACTAAGGTTAACATTACCTTGAACATGTTTTGGTCCCTCAAAGCTTCATTCTTTGCTTTCAAAGCCTGTTTTTGAAGCATTTTTGGGGTGTCTTTTGGAGCCATTTTGGAGTACTTTCGCACATAGTTCTCTTCACACAAGCCTAAGAACATCAAGAAGAGTGTTTTTTGTACTTCTTCGACAATAAATATCAATCTTTGGGGGATTGTAAATTTATGCAGGTTTTTGATCCTAAAACACCAGAGTTGACAAACACTTGTAGGTGTTGTTGGCTAGTTTTTGGGTTGTGCATTTAGCCTTTTAGTGTCATTTTACTGCATATATTGAGCACATACACACCATGTACGCTTCTATGGACATTGCTTATGTATGTCCATGTGGTCATTGATATGGGGGTTACGTTTTTGCATAAAGCCCTTTATGTTTGATAAAGAGGGTCGTGGTGAGGTTTTCTTAATTGGGAGACACCCAGATGTCGGGGTCTCTTCGGTGATGTAGGTGGAATACTTACCTAGCCTCACCATGGAAGATGTATGATAGTTGTTCATAGGTGCTCGATAAGCCTAGTTGGCTTCTATTGGGTAACTGATTATATGCAGTGGAGTCAAAGATTCATTATGCAGGTAAACATAACAGTACTTGCAGTTTTATGATATTTTGACACTAGTCATATGCTCATTTTGCAGAGGGTACTCTTGCAAAATTTTTCTAGATTTTTGGTTTCGTCAATTATACAATGATCGGTTTACTCCTTGATACACTTATTTGTTGGTGTTCGAACTCTTCTAGCTCCATATCATTCTATTCAGTTCTCTAGCTATAACTTGCATGGCAAAGACCATTTTGAGATCCGAAAATTTGATGACACAAACTTTGCTCTATGGAAGAATTAAATTAAAGATGTGTTGATTCAAAAGAGGCAATGGAAGCTAATAAATGGGATTTCAAAGGAGCCTACTAACATGGATGAAGATGATTGGCATGAGTAAGGTGAAATGACCAAGTCTACCATTCGCTTGCACCTGGCAGATAATGTTTACTTTAGAGTACTAGACTATGAAAGTGCAAAGGAGATTTGGAAGAAGTTATGCAATACATATGAAAAAGAGACGACATCAAATAAAGTGTATTTGAGGAGAAAATTATATGACCTTTGCATGAAGGACACAGATAATGTTGCTACTCATCTAAATGGGTTTGATGCTATATTCTCCTAGTTACATGCTCAAAAAATGGATATGGATAATGAAATGAAAGCAGGATTGTTGTTATCCACCTTGCCATTATCATGGGATACATTTTGCACAACTATTAGCAATAGTGCACCTAGTGGTAAACTAGTCTATGATGACATGTGTGGAGCACGCCTGAGTGACGAGATTCACAAAAAATCTATGGTTGGCACTCACAGTGGAGATGCATATAATGTTTGTGATTCTTATGAAGGAAAGAGTCAGCAACGTGGCAGGAGCAAGAATAAGGAAAAGAATGGTCAATGGAATAAGAGTAGAAGTAAATCAAGGAAGAGGGATATCGAATGCCATTATTGTCATAAGAAAGGACACATGAAGAAAGAGTGTTATGCATTAAAGAATGCTGAAGGTAAAGGACAGAATGTTGATGGCATGTTAAATAGCTACCTGCACCATCTACTTCGACTGTGAAGATTGAAGAAATTAATGCTATTTCTAATGATGCTGATGTGTTGACACTTGACAACACTGTGCCAACTAAGGCTCTTATGGGTGATTCTCTTTCCCACACATGGATACTAGATTTTGGTGCTTCTTTCCATGTGATAGCACACAAAGAATGGTTTTCTAATTATGCAACAAAGTCTCTTTGTACCGTGAGACTTGGTGACTTTTACCAGTGTGACATTGTGGGATTGGAGATGTGTGCAATTCATTGATGGTTCAAAATTTACTACAAATAATGTACAACATGTACTTCAATTATCACGCAATTTGATGTCAGTTGGTCAACTTGATGACCTTGGTTACAAGGTGGTCTTCTATGCTCAATCCTTTTGTATATCAAAGGGCAATATGATTATTGCAAAAGGAAGCAAAGTTGGCTCACTTTATCCTTTATTTGTATCAGAGACAAAACACTTGTTAGCTGCTACTGAATAGCCTATGGCTTGTATTTGGCATGGTCGTTTGGGCCATATATCTCATAGTAGAATGGAGAATCTTTCTCGTTTTGGCTACTTACCTGTGTTATCTTTCTCTGATTTTTCATTTTGTGAGACTATGCCCACTAGCTCCTTAGGTGGTTCTCTTTACTTTGTCACTTTCATAGATAATGCTACTAGAAAAGTTTGGGTATATCCTATCAAATCAAAGGATGAGGTGTTCCCTAATTTCAGAAAATGGCTTGCTTTAGTTGAGATTGAAAAAGGAACTAAGCTTAAGGCTTTATGTTCAGATAATGGGGGTGAGTATACCTCACATGACTTCAACCTTTTCTATCAGTCTATAGGGATTTGTAGAGAGTTTACAGCTCCTTATACCCTAATACAGGATGATGTAGCTGAAAGGATGAATAGAACTATTCAAGATAGAGTAGTTTCTATGTTGCATCATGCAAACCTCTTACAAGGCTTTTGGTTAAAGAAGTATTAACTGCAGTTCATGTGATTAACCTTTCACCTAGTACTGCCAAAGGTTTGAAAGTGGCACAAGAGTTATGGATAGGGAAGCCACCATATTATTGTCATCTTTAAGTTTTTGGGTGTGAAGCATAAGTTCATATACCCAAGAATCTTAGACAGAAGTTAGACCATAAGTCAAAGAAATGGATTTTTCTTGGATATGGTCGAGAAGGAAAATTTGGATATCGCTTATGGGATCCTGAAACATGGTCAGTGATTAGAAGTAGTGATGTCATTTTCAATGAGTCTAAGATGCATAAACAACCCATTGAGGAGGTTGAAGTGAGAAGAGTGGTGTTTGAGGATACCAGTCCTCCAGTCAGCATGCATAAAAATGCTACATGTAGGGATGTTCAAGAGAATGTCTGATCAGATCAGTTTACACATGTTCCTGTTCAACAACCATTGAGACACTCTGCATGTGTCTCACATCCACATGATAGATATGTTCCAGGTTTAGATTTTGTTATGCTAACAAATGTCGGTGAGCCTTCTTGCTACAAAGAGGCTATGCAGACAGAGGATCATGTCAAGTGGGAGCATGCCATGAAGAGTGAGTTGGATTCTATTCACAAGAATGGTACTTGGGATTTAGTACCTTTTCCAAAGGGCAAGAAATCTTTACCATGTAAATGAGTATATAAGGTGAAATTCACATCAGATAGTGCTTCTCCAAAGTATAAAGCACAACTTGTTGCAAAGGGTTTTAAGCAACAACATGGTGTTGATTTTGAGGAAATCTTCTCTCTAATGGTCAAGATGACTACCCTGCACATGTTGCTTGGATTCGTTGCAATAGAGGACTTAGAACTAGTCCAAATGGATGTGAAAACTACTTTCTTGCATGGAGATCTTACAGATGAGATCTATATGGAACAACCAGAAGGTTATGTAGTTCCTGGCAAGGAAAGTCTAGTTTGTCAGCTCAAGAAGACCTTGTATGGACTTAAGCAGTCCCCTAGATAATGATGCCAAGGTCCCAAGCTTGGGGGATACCCTAAGGTACTTGGTAGTAATGGGGATAAGTGTTGCATGATGGCCACATGTTGACACTAGACTATTCCAAAATGTTGCTATTTTTAGAGTACAAGAGGGTATATATGGATGGGAAGTGAGACACACACATATCAATCAAGTGAATTCTGTCAAGTATCTCATATTGTCAAATGTTGTATATGCACCAAGGATCAAGAAAAAACTATTATGAGTTTTAGCAGTACCTGAAATTATCTTGGTTGTTAAATTTCTTGATAACAGGTGTATAGTTCATGATCTCTCGAATAGTGATAATGTCATTACTTGTAGCATTTTATGTCATGAGTTGTATAAGCTCATAGATTATGCAAAAACTAAGAATGCTTCAACATGTGTAGTTCATGGCTCTCAGGCTATCTCATATGAAAAACTTTGGCATGCATGCTTTGTTCATTTGAATTTTTCTAGTTTGCTTTGCCTACACAAATATGAATGGTGTCCTCTCTATCCAAACTTGAGATGCCTTCTAAGAATGTATGTGAGGATTGTATTTTCCTTAAAATGCTCTTCTATGAGTCGAGATATATGGAGTGAAAAAAACATACACTTTTTTGGACCACAATACTTGTCTAAACTACACCTATGCACAAGGATCACCTTGTCCTTTGTAGTACTCTCCCATATATTTTGCTACTTGGAAAGGTTTGAGCCTTCCACCAGACTTTAATCTTACTATTTGTGTTTGTTGCATTTGAGATTGGTGTGCCATGCCTCTAGAAACGGTAGCTCTTGTGGCACGTTAGCCGCTTGTTGCCCTAGTGTGTTTATCCGATATGGCATTTGGGGTGGTGAGTGTGGAAATGTAGGGGGAATAGTAGGTTGTGGGGATGAAGGTGTTGGAGAAAATTTCTCTTCTCACTTTGATTAATAATGGAGTAAATTCAATAACAAAGAGATTCCAAATACCATCATTCACATGCAGAATATGAAGAAAATAGGTTAATCATCTTCCACGACTTCATCTCCAGATTCATGGAATTGTCTTAATAATTTTATCCCATGAGCAAAGGAACAAGCTTTATTAAAAGCATCTTCTGGGCAGGAAAATGAATGACAACACCGCCGATCACAAAAGGAGGTGATTTCTAGCTTATGGAAGTTATAAAGAAGGCAATTCATACTTGAAGATAACTTTGAAGATTGAGGTAAGTTTTGAAGAATACAAACGCTAAAGGAGACTTTGAAGAAGAAGGCTAGACAATGAATCATTGAGAAGTGAAGAAGATTGAAGGAGTTTGATGGAGTTGAAGTGAAGTAGAAGGACATATGAGTATTGAAGTGCTTGATGTAATGTATTTTGTAAGTTTATTTTGAATTGAATTTTGTAATATCATTGGCCAATTGTCCAAGCCCGCATAGCCTAGTGGTTGATGCTTTGAGTCTCTAGGAGGAAGTTATGCTTTGAGTCTCGAGGAGGAAGTCCTGAGTTCAAATCCTTGCTGGACATATCCATGGGTTCCCAAAGATGGGTGTCCATGAAGTTCCCGATTGATGGGTGCCTCTACCTTATAAGGTCGGGTGTGTGTGTCTTTCCAATTCATTGTACTTTCAAAATATCTATATATATATATATATATATATATATGTCATTGGCCAATAGCTGAATGTTCAGTTTCATCAAAATTTTTCGAATATGCGCCTATACATTTTGAGGAAAATTTCGAATTTGCATCTAAACATTTCTATAAATTTTGAATTGAAAGAAGTCCCACCAACCATGATCAATATAATTCTTTAATATAGTATTTAGAATGCGATATTTGACTTGAATTAGAACAAAAAGAAAGATCTGAACTCTTTATTTGCCGAACTCAGTACTTGATAAATGCACATTGATTCAGAGATATAACGAAATTCATTGTTTATTTTGATTATTTTGAGACGCAAACAATAAAAAATATTTTTTGTTGACTTTTGAATGAGAATGTTTATTGTTTATATAGATCATTCCTATAAAATAATGCCTTTAATTGAGGAATGTATCAATCCAGTCACCTACATGTTTCATCTCATTGAAATTGTCTGAGAACATCTTTTGAACATTGCTTCTAGAAAGAGAATTTCCATTTAAACTTCAAATGTATTGAATGAGATTTTTTTTATGAAAAGAAAGAGTGATTGAATTTCCATGCTTTGAATATTATTGAGTTTTGCATTGTTTCAATATAAATGAGAAAATGTCTTCAAAAGATGCTAATTTTAAAAACATTCCATTCACTCATGTGCAACCAAAATTTGATTTGTTTTTACCAAGATAGATTGATGTGAATAAAGACTTTGTCACTAATGTTGTGCTTCCAAGTGCTAGAATTCTTCCAATTAAGCATAAACATAGCTCACCTGACTTTGTTTGAAGCATCTTGCATGCACCACCATTTGGAACACTGATAGTTGGAATTGATCCACCCAACTGAGCACCTTCACGACACTTGAACCTGATGTGAATCGTTCCATGACAATTTGGTGAATCAAGTTTGAAGCGAAAGCTTATTCTTCTTTGGGAGCAATTGCTTGAACAAGTTTTTGTGAGTGTGGAGGGCTCATCTACTTGATGTGAGCACGTCCATGAAAACTTGCAAGTATCTTATCCTCATCGCTTCACCCTTCTCATCGAATGAAGCTGCCACATTTGTAGAATCAATCACATAGAACCAATTGTAATTAGGATTTTATTCTCAATCTTGTATATTTTTCCCACTCTTTCACACACTTAGGAACCTCTTCTTCAAGCCAACTTCAGGTACTCGTATTTCAAGTTCTTTCAAATTCTTGCATACATATTTTTCACATCAAAAGTCATAAAAAAACTCATTCAAATTGTTTCAATTTACTTGCATCTTTGCAGTTGAAAAAGCATTAAAAAATCACTTTCTTTCAAAATCTTGCACAATACTTGCATTGAAAAACACAAAAATAATTTTTCTTCTTGCATATTTTTAAATCATTAAGCACACGTTACATTGGCACAATACAACATAAATGAGTTTGTTGCACATTAAAAAAGGGTTGAAAATCAAAATTGAAGACATAGTCAAGAACATCAAGATTCAATCAAGATTCGCATATCAAAACAAGATGGAAGATTTCTTTAAGAAGATGATGACTAAAAATCAAGGGCAAAAGGTAGTTGAAACTAATCTTCACGAAATGGGAAAAATCATAGGGGCTAATGTGACTAAATACCTAGATGCGAATGAGGAGTTAGCTATTCATGGCTTTCCTCACCATAAATTGATTTCTTATTTGGAAAGATTAGCAACCAGATCTATGATTGCTAGAATTGAAGCCCATGAGAACTTATCTTGGGATGAGATTTGGAAACAAATACATAGACTTTAGTCAACATAGTAGAGAGGGATTTATGAAATCGATAAACTCACCTAAACCTCAAACATCCATTACTCAACTCCATATTGAATTCATGAAAAGATTTTCCCAACTCCCAAAGGTGGATAGGACTTACCTCACACCTGACATCTATCAGTTTCCTCGAAAACTTGAGACCAGATGTGAGAGTAAAAATTGAGAGAAGACTTGAAGAGCTAGGGAAAAGATATGGTTTGACTGATGATTGGGCTACTCTGAGGTAGGTAATGAAGTTGTTGCTCATATGAAACAAAGAAAATCAATGATTTATGAGCAAATACCTAATACTCAATCTAGTATGCCAAATTTGAATGACCTAGGGAGATACATGGCACTACAAAGGTTGATGTAGCATCATCATCTAGAATGCCTAATGAACTTCAATTAGAAATCCTTTGTAATAAATTTAAAAAATATGATAATGATGCAAACCAACTTTATCAAAGAAGTCTCATCACTTCAAAATATGGTATATTCTCTTAGTGCTCAAGATAATATTATCAAACAATAAAACCTCAATCTAATTCTCAACCAAATTTACCTCAACAAATTTCTCAAATTACATATCCTCAACCCATCTTTTAAAGGACTTTCAATCCTAATGAGTGATGAAAGCCAAACACTAGGAGATGTGTTTGGTATGATGCCACTAACCATGTCACATGTGCATGTGAGAATTCTAAAGAAGATAAAGAGCAAAGTCTTGTGATCGATATTGATAAGAAATAATGTAACTGGGGAAAAGGGGGTATGAAGAAATTATATGAGAATCCTTCGACCCCTAAACTAGGGGCATCTTTTTTAAAACTAGAGAGCATGGATACTTATGATCAAGACTCTGAACAATCTAATGAGAATAGAAATTATTCCATTAAAGATCTAGTTAAGGAAAGAGATGTAATTATTATAAATAGCTTGGAATTCACCTGTTGACAAATTCTCTATCTATTCTCATACTGCCAATGTGGAGGAAATGAGATGAGAAGAAAGATGAAAATGAGTCTCAAAGTAGAGTTACATGAAAAAAATCAAGTGAGGAGCCTAAGAAAGTCCACGTTGAATGAGGAGAAGGATAAACCTAATCAACAGAGAAGAAGAGAAATAAGGGAAGGTAAAAGCCTATGGTAAGTGAACAAACTTAAACAAAACAAAATGATGAATAGACACTTGACATGAATATTGACAAACAAAATGAGAGTCAAACTAATGACAAAAAAACAAAGAAACCAAAAATAAGCCCTAAAGCAATTTTAATCTCTGAGAGAAAATTGACTGTAAAGAAATTTTGTAGGAAATCATATTGAAAATCCAAGTTACAATGTCCTTAGATCAAATCTTTTTTATTACTAAACTTGAGTTCAAGGACAATTTTTTTTCACTTTCTTAGGAAGTTGAGATGCAAGGCATTGCAAACTTGACTCAAGCTATTAACAAATCTCTTACTTTTGATGAGTCTGAATAAGATGATGAAAATGAGGTTTATAATGTTAACAAGAATTTGCTTGGTACAATCTTGCTTGATGAATACAGTAAAAAAATTGAAAGTCATTTTGGCATGAGTTTATGGGCTAGGGGAACGCTTGAGATGAAAATCAAATTGGGAGATAAAAAGAAATCATATTTATCTTTGGCACTTGTTGACTAAGGGTTAGAGATTAATGTGATTTCAAAAGAACTTAATAACAAATTTAAATGGCCAATTGACAAGAAGCATGAATGGATAATGAGAAGAGCCAATAACAATTGTGGTTCTTTACTAAGAGTGTGCACAAATGTTCTTGTAATGATAGGTGTAATTATTGATGCATTTCACTTCTTCATCTAGGACAATTGTTCGTATGAGATTATTTTAGGTCAACCTTTCATATGTGAGACTAGAATGGAGGTTAAAGTTATGGATGATAGGTTTGCATATGCTAGGATTCAATCTGAAGATAATTTGCAATCACTCCAAGTGATGACTGTCAACACAAACCATTTATGAAACTAAGAACAAATAACAAAGTCTCATATACACTCACAAGAGAAAGTATGTGACTATTGCTTACCTCTACATGAGTTTGGAGCATATTTTGACAAAAATATTTGTTACATTCAATTGTTGAGCAGGACAACAGTGGACAATGGATTGATGTCTCATGAACTCTTGTACATAATTTTGAAAGTTCTTCTATTTGTTTTCCTTCTTCAAAATTGCAATTTTTTCATAACAAAAACATTAAAAAAATCACAAAATCTCAAGAAAAATACTTAAAAAAAAGGATTCATATTATCTGATGAGCATATTGAACATATCAGTGAAACTTCATCCAACTTCTCATTACTTGAATAAATTCAACAAACTTTGGAAGATCCAAATACTTCAAGAAATGTGCTTCTTAATTCCATTGATGAATAGGATTTGATTTCCAAATTTATAAAAGAGAATATAATTGAAGAAGCTAAAATAAATATGAAGTAGAAAACCATTGAGAAAAAGATTGAACCCATTGCTCAACCTTTACCAAAAGGAAGTGATGAAAAGTTCAAGTGGATTTCAAAAGATCCTATTTTACAAGCTTGAAAAAACATAGGGCATATATTCACTGATGAGACTATTAAGAAATCACAATAGGAAGTGGTGATTCATTTTTATTACATGCCCAAAAAGATTTATTTCTAAGAGTCATTAGAAAATATGAAAAATCTTTTACACATTATCCTCATGAGATAGGTTGTGTTGATCCATGACTAGCTCCACCTATATCATTTTTACGATACCACATGTTCCATGGAGTCTTCCTCCCACATAAGTCCCAAAAGCTCACCTACTTGAGCTGATGAGACTGCTTAAGGAGAAGATGCATATGAGAATATTTGAACCATCTTTAGCTCCATATTCGTATAGATGGTTCACTATACCTAAAAAGAATGGAACATTGAGGTTAAGACTTACAACTTGTCAATAAAGACACTATTAGGAATGTTAGAACTAGAAAAATCGTAGGTGAGTTTGCAGAAGCATTTTTTAGGAACTCTATCTATTCTATGGCTAATTTATATTCAAGCTATGATCAATTCTAGATTTCTATTGAGAGTAGGGATATTACCATGATGAAAAATCCTCTAAGTTTGGTACGTAAGTGTACTTTGCCAAAGGGATCTACAAACTCAGGTCATAAACAAGATATTTGAGACTTGCAGCAATGTAAGTGAGGTAAGAAGATTTCTAGGAGCTTGTGTCTTCTATGCTATTCGGATACCTCATTTTGCACATGTTGCTAATTATCTTTATGATTTGCTAAGGAAGAATAGAAAGTTCATATGGAATGAAAAGCATTCCAAAGCCATTTGAAAATTGAAAGGATTGCTAATTCATACCCTTATTTTGAAAAGATTTTATTATTCAGAATGTAAAACCATTATTTTGGGTCCTATAGGTATAGGATGGATTGTTGGTCAAAATGATGAAGATAGGAAGAGATTTGTAGTTAGTTTTGATGCCGAGATTTCGCATGAAACTCAAAGTAAATCAAATGGGAGCTTCGGTATTTAACCATAACTTTAAAGACTGACAAGGAATTATGAGAAGTGGAGAATGACATACTTGGGACTCGCCTCCCAACCTATTTATATCCCTCACCTAGTCACCATCTATAGTTCTCTCTAAGGTCCATCTACTCATCTATTGACCATGAGTAGCTACCTCGTATGAAGTCTCTGGATTTTGGCCTTGGCTATCCCCTGAGAAAGGAACTTCTCGCTCCTCCAAGCATGTACATCTCTTGAATATAACACTCTTTCCCCTTCTAAAAATTCACTTGTGGGTTTTGAACTCATGATATACTTGCTAGGAGTATGATGGGCTAACAAGTTGCCCTAAAAAGCCATGGTTGAGTATTACTTCCTAATCCTCCCTCTTAGGGTGTAGTTCAACCATCTTCTGCCCATCATTTCTTGAGTGTAAAACTTTCTTCCCCCTTCTAGAGATCATTCTCCTCAATGATCAATCCTTGATCTCTCCTTGCATTTATGTCCTCAGCCTTGCATAATATCTTGAACCTTCTTGTTCTCAAACTTGGTCTCTTGAACCCTTGCTCTCAACCTTGGTGTTTTGAACCTTGACTTTTTGCATCTTTGCCACTTGCTTACGGACTTGCTTGGTTCACAACCTTCATGTCTTGAGCCCTTGTTCTCAATCTCAATATCATGAACTTGGTTCTCACCCATGCTAGGTATCTTGTACCCTCAATCTAGTGCTTCCAATGGAAGACTTGTTCTATGAGCTTTCTAACGGTTTCTTACACGTCTAGATCCAACCTATGGATTGGGTGCTACACTCTAATCTTTGTTGCATTGATTTCTAAAAGCATCTCATGCTTTCCATCCACCTTGTCCAAGCCTACTTCATAGGCATTGATACCAAATGTGAGAAGTGGAGAATGACATACTTGGGACTCACCTCCAAGCGTATTTATAGCCCTCACCTAGTCACCATCTAGAGTTCTCTCTAAGGTCCCTCTACTCATCTAGCCATCACCAATAGGTACCTCGTATGAACTCTCTCACTTTTAGCCTTGGCTATCCTCCAAGACAAGGGTGCCCCCTGGCCCCCCTTCTTTTTGCCATCGCCACTGAGGGGCTGAGCAGACTTGTGGCACATCATGTGGAGGCTGGCAATATCAAAGGCCTCCGGCTGCCTCACGACCACAGTCAAATCATCATGAGACTGTTTGCCGATGATATGAACGCGTTCGTTCACAATGATAATACCAGCCTGGAGACTTTCTGGAGGTGTCTTGCTACCTTTTGTGATGCCTCTGGATCCAAAATCAACCACTCTAAGACCGCCTTTAGGGCTATTGTGGGACATCATCCTCGCCTTCTCATTGATCATGGCTGTCAAATCATTCCGCAGGGCCAAATCTTTCGACTTCTTGGAATCCCCTTGGGGTTTGGCGTCTCTATGGAGCAGCGATGGAACTGGGTGCTGGCCAAACTCGAAAACAAGCTTAACTATTGGAGAGGTATGCAAATCAATCTCGCTGGGCGTGCGATGGTTATCAACACGTTCCTCCTCTCTTCTACCATCTATTTCCTTTCTTGTTGGAGACCGAATGAGCAAGGCCTGTCCAAACTGAATAGTATTTGTAGAAACTTTCTTTGGACGGGCGATCATAACAGAAGGGGGGTGCCTAAAATCAAATGGGCCATCTGCACTAGCCCTAGAGACAGCGGGGGGCTTGGTATCCTGGACATTGGGTGTATGGCTAACAAACTGGCGGCCAAATGGATGATTAAGGCTTGGTGCAATAGGGAGGCCTCGTGGGCCAAGCTGATCTTCAGAAACAAGAATGAGTTGGCCCTCATGGGGTTCCCGAACTGGAAGAATCTTGACATCATGACCCTGCTATTCTCCCCGATCCCCGTCTTCCCGAAAGGCTCCAATCTCGTGTGCTCCCTTTGGAAGGGCTGGAATAAAGTCAAAAGCTTCACAAGAATTAGTGAGGATTGGAAGTGGGCGGCCGGAATCAGACAAAACGACTCTATCTGGTTTCCGATACATGGCATCCGGAGTGTGGAGTCGTGGAACATTCAAAATGCCAAGAAGTTATGGAACAAAGGATTCAAAAAATGGAAACACCTCTGGAAACATGACACCAACAGCTGGATCAACTTTGAGGATATTGACCCTCGCATAAACATCTCCTACGAAGAATGGAACACTTTGCAAAGCAGATGCCTCGCATGGGATCGTCACAAGACTCGCCTGCTCATGGGACACGACACCCCGAACTCGCTTGGCCTCAAATGGCACAATGGAAATAGCCTACTCAAAATCCCGAACATCAAAGAAACGGCTGACCTCCAGATCAGCCTCAACAAGAAGTGGTGCCTGTCTTGGACGCGGCTTCGGTGGGACATGAAATTCATGGGCATCTGGCACCCCCTTATAGAGATTAAGAAGTCTGTCCTCTTATGGCAAATTCTTCATCGAGGAATTTGGACCAACCATAAGGCTAGCAAACTTTGTGGGATCCCTCCTTGGTGCAAACGCTGCCACCGGGCTATCGAAGATGTCCCACACATCTTCCTTACTTGCCCCAACTCCTACAGAATCTGGCAGACGGTTGGAATGAAAATCAGACTTCAAAAACAGCTTAGTTGGAAACAAGTCCTTTTGGGAGAAGCGATCGGTTGCTCTGCGACACTCTGGAACGCCATCAGAGGGGAAGTCCTGTGGAAAATTTGGCGGGAGAGGTGTGCTCTCAACTTCGGCGATCCCCCCAGGGAGTGGTCGATTGAGAAATCACTATTCCTCCTTGGCAAAAGGATTGTTAACAGTAAGAAATCCCCCCCCTTCAGGCACCATCAAGTCCTCATTTTGATCAACAACAAGCTCAAACCCAAGTGGGCCCCGCATGAGGGCGATGAGAGGGTGATTAACCTTCTCTGTAATGCAACCTAGGATTCAATCAAGCTTCCCCTGCTTTGTGGGATTTGGGGGGTCCCGTGGGCACTAGTCCCCTTCTATTGTACCTTTGTTTCTTAATTTAATTCAAGTCCGGGAGAGTAGGCGATTGCCGAACTTCCTTTATAAAAAAAAAAAAAAAAAAAAAAAACTTCTTGTTCCGCCAAGCATGTACATCTATGGAATATGACATGAATACTTCATAGGAACCAATGTAATCATTGAAATAGATTTTCTCCATTAATCGATATGATTGCAAATTGTTCATCACCTCATATCACAATGCTAAGATGGAGATCATATATAAAACTTATAAAATCAGTTTTAGTTCATATTTCTATAAAATCTAACAATGTTGTTGATACGCTTTCTAGAGCTAAGTTTGAATATGATTTTGATGATGGAACAAAAATGGAATAAATTTAATGAATTATGATTTACAAGTATTTGAGTATGAACAATTTGATGATGATGATTATGTAGGAGAGTGGAAAGATATTAGAAGATTCAAAGACATTAGAAAATGACATTAGAAAGACATTAGAATGATAGAAAATGATCTTACAATTTCTTCTTAAAAGTAGGAGTTATTTGGAGACATGATAGGGGGAAATTCAAAATGCCACAAAGGGTACTAGGAAAGAAGAAAATTCAATTGCAAGTTATAGAAGACTTACATGATACATTATTCTCTAGACATAAAGGATTCATGGCTACATATGAAAATATTAGAGAGATTTATTGGTGGCTGGGAATCTATGTCAATGTAAGGGATTATGTAAACACTTGTGCTACATGTCAAATATATTCATTTATTAAACATAGAAATACTTTGCATCCTACCTATCATCCTTGTGTTCACTACAAGTGGGTAGTTGAGCTTGTGATTGTGCCTAAAGGTATTGATAAGGCGAGATACATTGTAATTGCAATACAAGATCTTACAAACCATTTAGAAGGCTAAGAATTACAATTTAAAATGACATATAATGTATGCAATTTTTTACTTGAAGATGTGATGGTCCTAAATGTCACTGAACAAGATCAATATAATTATTTTATATAGTATTTTAGAATGCGATATTTGACTTGAATTAGAATGCAGAGAAACTTCTAAACTCTTTATTTGCCAAATTCACTACTTGATAAGAAAATATTTTGAAGCTTGCTTCTAGAAAACTCAAGAGAATTTCCATCTAAACTTCAGATGTATTGAACAAGATTTTTTTGTGAAAAGAAAGAGTTATTGAATTTTCACGCTCTTGAATATTATTGAGTTTTTCATTGTTTCAATATGAATGAGAAAATTTCTTCAAAAGATGATAATTTAAAAACATTCCATTCACTCATGTGCAACCAAACATTGATTGTGTTTTATCAAGAGAAATTGATGTGAATAAAGACTTTTTCACTAATGTTTTGCTTTCAAGTGCTAGAGTTGTATAGCTAAGCGTAAATAAAACTCAGCTAGCTTTGTTTGAAGCACCCCACATGCACCGTCATTAGGAACACTAGCAGTTGGAATTGTTCTACCCAATTGAGAAACTTCACGAAAGTGGCATACTTGGAATTGATATAGGCTATGGAATTGTCTCAAAACTAATAGTAGGCATACGTTTCCATGTGATATTCATGTTTAAGGGTAGACATGCAACATATGAGACTCTCGCTGATTGGAGTTAATGTCACTCTTGTTTAAGCCCTTGAGATTGGATTATATTGCATCATTGTAGCAGTAATGACAAATCACACACTTGAAGTAGGTGCTACAATGGCGAATATAGGATTGGTTGAAATGATGGAGATCAAGGGATTAGGACTCTGGGGGCTACAAGTGATAACAATGACTTTCCTTTGTACTCTTTACGAAGACTGGCAATCCATGATGTGTAAAGTATTGTAGCTCAGTGATGAGTAGCACCTCCTTTAATGTCAATCAGGGAAGACGTGAGGATGGTATGAAGACCTCGAGCAAGTGGAGGCACAAGTGCGTGAGTGAGAAGCACACAAACATGCACACACATACACATACACGCGCACACACGGCAAGACAAAGAGTGAGAAGCAATGGAGTTCTTAGATTACTTTCAAAAAGCTCTTACAAGTTCATTTCAATTACAATCTAACCCCAAAAATGAGCTCTCTAGCTCTATTTATAGTTTTTGACTAGGTTTTGGCCCTGTCCAGACCTAGTGTCCGGCCTAGTTAAAAATTAGGTTCCAGGGCCAATTTGAGGGCTTAAACGGAGTCTAAAAAATACGAAAATTGATATGTAGGCACTTCTAAGGCTCCTCAAGCTCAAGGACTCCTTGGCTTGCACAAAATGGAGCTACAAAAATATGAAATGGTATTTACAATGATTGTTAGTGATAAGAATCACTGTTATAAAGATGTTGATTTGGAAAAATTTGAAGGGCCTATCTGCCAGATTTGCGTCGACTGCTTTGTCTACTTAATCCTTCACCTCGCTCTGACTCTCTGCGCTGGCTTCCTTGTCTAGTCAGTCCTTGGGTGCCCATACTGCTCTCAACACCCCCCCCCCCTCTCTCGCATCTGTCATCCCTGACAGACCCTTGTTGCTGGGAGTGTTGGATGTAATATTCCACAACCTGAGTGGCCCCTCTGGCCAAGTCTGTCATCATACGATCCCAATCAATTGGTCCTGGAATGTCCGGATGTGGCAGACGTAACTGATCTGCATGGATCGCTTGTTCTACTGCAAATAGATGTAGCAAATGTGTGGGTCTGGGAATGAAAATTTCTGAATGATATTCCCAGAATCTGGTAGAGAACATTTCCTCAAATGTCTGCTTGAAGCATGCGGGTAAGTACTTTATTCGTGCATGCCAGGCAAAGATTATAGTGACCGAGGGAGTCTGGCTCATGTCGTAGACTAAATCCTTGTTACCTTGAGAGAATCCAGGGGTAGAGATGTATGGAGCTTGTACCTTCCAAAAGGTTTTGAAGACAATGGTCATGAGCTCGAATATTTTCATACACATTTTCGCTGCTATGTCGGGTACATTATTTAGACGTGTAGACCAGTGCCGAATTGTTGATATCATGTAGGCTACGGTTGGGGTCCCTCGAGGTGGAGCAAAATATGGATAGTTAACCCAAGCCGAGCATTCTTTATTGTTGCGTACCTTGATCGCAAATGCTTGCCATGATCTGCGACGTACCATTGGGCAATAACATGGATTATACTTGATATACAGTGGCATGGTTGCCCAGGTGCTCATCATCTCAGGGTAATTGGTTAGGAGACGTGCACGCCAATTAGGCTGGAAGATCGAGCCAGCACGCGCATCTGCCGGTAAGTCCTCTGGCTCAAATTGAGTGGAAAATGTGGGCTCCTTCCCTGTATGTCTTTTAACTTCTGCATTATAATCATGTAGCAAGACAAAATAAGGCATGTATTGCGACTCTGATGTTGTGATTAACCGTTGGTGGGATAGGTTCTGAAAATAAGAAGACCGAAGGACAGTTTCTTCGAGATTTGTGAGAGATTGCATTTGCACGGCAACGCGATCATCATGTGTCTTACCCACTTTCTCGACCCTTTTGACCCAATCTGGAACTTGAATTTCTAAAGTATCCTATCCTTCCTCTGTAGTTTGACCACCGGGTGTTGGCATCGGCTCGTACGGCTCTTCATAGCTATCATCGACGGGGATTTCCACTACTGTTTCAGGTTCTGGTTCTTCAGTGGGCGAGGGTGGCCTTTCATATGGTGCGAGGCGTGCTTTGAGTTCTGCCACCTGCTTACGGAGGGTCTCTAATTCTTCTGTGGAGCGTTCCAAGATTATTGACTCCTGTTGAGCTGTGGGGGCACGGGCTATCTGTTTCTTTAGGTCTGCACATTCAGTCTCTAACTTTTCATATGACTCCAAGAAATTTGCATGCTCCTCTAGTAAGATGCGAATGTCTTCTGATGGGACTGCTCTATACTTGGTAGGGCTAATGGTTGCTCTTGCAGTTCCTTCCATAGCCGCTTCAAAGTTTTCTTGGTTTTGTTGCTGAAGCCTCTTGTTCTCTTCTAGTGTTGCTGCCATATGCTTCCTTAATAGCCCAAGGTTGCGTCTGAGTGTAGCATTAGATATCATTTGTGCTTGGAGCACTGTTTCTAGTTCCTTGACTGCTTGATCATCTACTGTCGATGTCTTTGATTCCAATTCAGAGTGAGCCTGCTGTAAGGTGGTATGCTCGGTTAGGAGCATTTGGTAATCGGCTTCAAGAGTGTTGACTCTAACTTGCAGACGTTGAGATTCTGCTTGGAGGGCAGCAGTGCGTTCTTCCAATTGATGGTATTCTTGTTGTAGTTGATGTGCACACTGAAGTAATGTATTGAACGTGCTATTTACATTATGAGATGCAAGGGGAAAAGTTTGGAATGCAGGGGAGGTGGGATTGGGGAGGGAGGTAGTGAATGTTGTGTGTGCCAATGATGTGGTGAGTGGTGAGGTGGGGGGTAAGGGAGGGGGAGATGGTGGAATCGTGGGGAGAGGTGCTGTGGTGGGTGAAATGTCCATTGGGTCAGACAGAGTGGTGTGTACAGGGGCTACCATGTAGGTGGGTATGGTAGGTGAAGTGAGTGTGGTGTTCGTGTAAATTGATGTCATTGCAAACAGCGGGGAAATGTGCCTCTGAAACATTGGAGAGCGGATGAACTGCTCCACAAAGGACAGGTATTGGGGTGGTGAGGTTAGGTTGAAAGAGGCGTAGGGGCTAGATGGGAAGTGAGGGTCATGGAATGGAGGTATCCGTATTGGGGGATAGGCTGGGAAACACAGGGTGCCTTCTGTGGGTGCAGGGTTTCCAACCACACTTGGGATTATGGGATGACCCATTATGGGTTCGGAGGATAGAAGGTTTGAAGTGTACAAGGGATTGGTGACGAAAGAGAAGAGGGTGTCTTGTGAAGTGGGTTCTCGAAAGGAAAATGATGTGACTGAGGGTGGGTTATAAGTGAAGGTAGAGGTGATGACTGGCGTTTCTTCCATGGTGGGAGGTGGTGGTGGGGGTGGAGAAGGTGGTGATGGGGGATGCTGGGGTGAGATGGGTGATGTCTGAATGAAGGTTTCGGCAGAGAGGTCAATGGTGGTGGTGGGGGTAGCTGTGGCTTCAATGGTTACCTCTTGTTCTGTGACGGGCATCCTGATAGTCTTACCTGCTCGTGGTAATGTGTCGACTCTGCATTTGTCATACCTCACGGACTGGCAGACTGCAGTGTGGACAGCCTCCGGACTGTCTAAGTCCACCACTTGCTGGCTCGTTTCTGTTTGAGAGCTAGTTCCTGCCGCCTCAGCCATGTTGAAAAATTCGCAACCGGTTCTGTGAGAATATATGAATAAATGTTAACATTGCAATGGACACAAAAAATGACACTGTGTCCCTGTTACAACATTAACATGAGGTTCGGGAGAGGTTAGGGGGTCAGTAAGTGCTCGGTGCTTGTGTGTGTAGTTAGGAATTGGGTAGACCTAAGAACTAAGCGGAATGATGTAGTGTGAGAGTGACGTAGTTAGTAGGTGGACATGGATTTACAATTGGGGTCCGGGGGTTTATTACAAGTTTTAGGTTGCCAAATGCAATGGATAGGTTTCAATCTTGACTTTGTGGAGACTCTGGAGAGTGTGATAGGGTATTTACTTGAAAAAAGGGGCTTTTTAGGGACCCATTTACAAGTGATTCTACTTGTGCTCATGGAAGAATACGTGTTCGTGCGTGATGTGTAAGACTGGGCCTCAGATGTTCGCGTGAGTGAAACATGTTGTACAGGGTTTGGCCTTGGTGTAGCTATTTGAGCCCGCAAGCAAGCCTTAGGCACCCAGATTTGTCGTGATTGTGGGCTGGCCTTCATTGACTTCTTGGGTACCCAAATAGACTTCACTTTCGCAGAAGAATGTATGAAGGACTTCTTATTAGTGTCGTGTTGTTGATTACTAACAAGAGGTTTTGGCCGTGGTGTTAGCCTGGTCGGATCAGGGTGTTCGCCTTTTCGCCTCCACACTTGTTTCATCGGCTGAAACAATCTGCTTTGCTCCTTTTTTTGGCCTCCATTATAGGTAGTGTTCTGCTTCTTTTGTATTCGATCTACCTTTGGTTGCTGCATCCCTCTAGCCTTTGGAACAGAAGGGAGTGCCTTCTTATCCTTGACTCCATTGTTGAGACAGTCCTCTTTCTGCGTCACACTGTTTTGGACAAGAATAGCATGGTCAACTTCATGTGCACCCCTGGAAGGACCAGGAGTTTGTGCTTTACCTAGTCCCTTGAGTGCCTCATTTTCCAATTCAATTGTAATTCGGCTATGATTTACCCATACCTGAAGAAGTCCACTTCTTAGGTTTAGGTTGACTGCATGATCATAGATCCAGTCCTGGCCCAAGACAAGAGGCTCAGTGAGGTCCTCATCTTGACACACTAGTACTTTCACTGTCATTACTTCGTCTTGAATGTAGAGGGGAAGTTCCACCTCGCCCATGCAAGGGGTTTCCACACCTCCCAATCCTATGAGATATGCTTCTATAGGATTGAAAATTAATTTCAACTCTTGATAGTAAGACAATTTAACAGCACTAGTGGCTGCACTTGAGTCAATCAAGGCTCTTACAGTCCTTGCACCCTTTCCTTGGCCTATATCTAAGGTTATAAAAGGACGTCGATCAATTATTCTATGTGCGCTAACACCTGAAACTTCACACATAGCCATGTGATATCCTTGATCTGCATATGCATCTGTCCTAGATTGCTCTCTACCCTGTCTTCTCATCTTCATTCTCCGGATGCATTCCAATGCTTCTGCCTGAGCTTCTTCGTGAATTCGTTTTTCTTCTACTTTGCGTTTCTTAGCAGTGTTGAGTCGACTTAACATCTCTTCCGTCAGAGGTTCCTGATATAACTTGACTCTGCATCCGCTAATGTAGCTCGGGAGAACATCACCCTCTAAAGTGGCTAGTTGTACTGCTCCACTTGTGGAGATCCTATTTATGATCATAGGTCCGTAGCCTCTTTTCTCTAGTTTTCTCGCGTGTTGCTCCAAAGTGTAGACTAGTACTAGGTCGCCTGCCTTCAAACCTTTATCCTTAATGTGGGCATCAAAGTATGCCTTCTGTCGTTTCTTAGCTGCATATATCCCTGCAGCCACCCTCAGTCTTGTTTCTCCTAATCGTTCAAGGTCAAATAGTCTAGAGGAGAGTTCATGACCCGTCCATTCATGCTCTTGTGCTACTTTCAATGTTGGTATTAAGAAGTCTAATGGTAGCACTACATTTTGGCCAAACACCATCTGAAAGGGGGTGGCTTGGAGTACCGTTTTGTAGGCAACTCGGTATGCCCAAACAGCATGGTGTAGTTGTTTGTCCCAATCAGAGCGTTTGTTGTTCACTAATTTCGTCAACACATTGCACATAATCTTGTTGGTGCTCTCAGCCTGGCCATTTGCTTGAGGGTGATAGGGGGCAGACTTCTTATGAACTACCAAGAATTCTTGGAGCAGATTTTCAATAACTTCATTCAAGAAGTGAGTGCCTCTGTCACTGACTAGCTCTATAGGTAACCCGTATCTGGTGAACACATTTTCAAATAAAAACTTAGCTGTTGTTTGAGCATCGTTCTTCGTTATGGCTTTTACCTCTACCCACTTGGTTAGATAGTCTATTGCAACAATGATGTATTCAACATGTGAACCCTTGGCTGGGGGATTAATAGGGCCTACAAAGTCTATTCCCCACTTAGAAAATGCACGTCCACCCATCATAGGTTTCAGTGGCATCTCATCTTTGTGTATAGGATACTGAGTTCGCTGACAGACATCACACCGTTTCACATAGGTATGTGCATCCATGTGAAGGGTCGGCCACCAGAAGCCTGCAAATAGTATTGCCTTGATCACCCGATCTGGTCCAAAGTGTCCTCCTGCTACACCTTGGTGAGCAGTTTCCAAGATCTTGAGATATTCACTTTCATGGACACATAGTCTCAGGTAACCATCTTTACCACGTTTGTATAGATTATCACCAATGAGTGAGTAATCCTGGGCTTCTTGTTCTAAACTCCTTTTCCTAGCCAGAGTCATGTCTGGAGGGAATGTTTTCGTCCTCGGGAAGGATACTAGTGGTTCACTCCAATCTGGCACTATGGACACTTGATAAAGAGTGGCATGTTCCACAGGTGGTTTAGTGCAATAGATTGGGCATTCCTTGCACAACTTTTGGACGTCAGCCTCCATAGTAGGCCAATGCACTCCGAGTCTCCTTAGTGTCTGTAGGGTTCGTTGCTTTGAGTAGTGTTGCTCTAATGCACCTACATGTGCTAATTGCAACCATTTAGCGTACTCATCCTCTTCCACACAACAAGCCAAGATCCCTTGATCCGTGTGCTTGTACATACTTCCTGCCATGATGTGATACTTCTGGGCTTTTACTACCTCTCTGTCCTGTGTGTTTATTACTGGGTGATTAGGCCCGTAGGTGAGTACTGGTACTAATGGCTTAGCCCACTGAGGTACAACTTCCAAATTAAACAAGTAAGCATCAGGAAGGTCATCTGACACTCTTGATGGCTACATCCATTGTTGCTAGGATTTCTGCCCAGCCGTGGGGTTCAAATTCTTCGTCAGGAAAAACTACAGGTGCATAGGCTGGGTCTTGAATTGATCTATGTGTTTCTTTTGCACCTATCTCTCTGGCTTCTTCTCTCTTCTCTTCTTCTATTGCTACTTTGCACATCCATAAGTGGGTGTCTTCATGCATCCATGAGGATCCTGACCCTATGGAATGCACCGATTCTGTATCATCTTTGGCTCTATGGATGGGATTCCATTGGATAGGAGGGACATCTCTATGAGAGTAATCTTTGAGATTCACTTTGGTCGTAACACCTAAGTGTTGTAGGTACAAAGAATTGGTTCCCCAATCCTGTACCACTTGCAACTGTCGCATAAAGGGTCTTCCCAAAATCATCTCATAGGCATGATTTTTGCTAAAATCGCATATAGCAAATGTGTGCTCGAACTCAACACCACAGGTGGTGAGAGTTATTCCTTCTAACAGCCCTAGGGGTCTCTCTATGTGACCATCGGCCATTTGCAATTTCATCCTTGTGGGCCTGAGTGCTGGCTTGCCCCAGCGCTTCCATAGGGAAGTGGTAGCAATTGCAACACCTGCGCCTGAGTCTAGAATGGCCTTGGTGGTGTATCCTTGATGCGTGATAGGAAGATATGTGTTTCCCTCTTCGCCCTCACTCATGTCTCCTATCTTGTCCAAGGGTATTTCTAGCACTGTTCTCTGGGATCCTACCTGGGAACGAGGTTTTGCTATCTCTGGTACTTGTTTGGCTACATGTTTCCATAGCTCTAGCCTTACTTTGAGTAGCTCTTCTAAGGTGAGGTTGCACTGTACTTTAGTGTTTTTCACTACCTCTGTGTTCCTAGGTATGATCGAGTCTTCGTTTCTTACCATGACCGTGGGTGCTCTCATACAAGTAGACTTAGCTTCCCATGGGCCTGTGAAGTGGGGTAATTCTTGTAAAGAATTAGACTCAAAGTCTAGTCTTTCCTGAGAGTGGGTGCTCTCCTGCTCCTCATAAATGGAGGGGATGTCTTGTGGGAATTGGTCATGTGCATCATCCACAAGTTCAATAGGAGGAGGGACTTCACTTTCCTTAGCCCATTTGTCTTCTTGAATCTCTCGTAGGAATTCTGGTGTGAATCGATTCATAGAAGATGATGTGTCTGGCTCCGTAGAGTTAGGCACATAGGCTTCAGGCACATAGGCTTCCTGGGTGGGAAGGCTCACTCTTTCACTTGCCTTGTCCTTGTGTTGAGAGGCGGGTTCCTTTTCTGATTGTGCAATTAGCCTCTCAATTCTTTCTAACAGTCCTTCAAAGTGCAGCTGCGTCTTGGCTGAGCTAGATATGTTAAAAAGGCGACTGGCTTCAAACATGGTCTGGGCCAATTCCACCATCTTAGCACAAATTTTGGTTCGTTCTAGCTCTAGTTCTGCTTTAGGGTAACACTTTTCATGATCAGTTACGTTTGGCCCTTCTTGGATTCTGGCCTGATAGGCTTTAAGCATCATATTAAGGTCCTCGGGAGTGGGATCTGCTAGGACTAATCCTACTCTTGGGGGTGGTGGAATTAGGTGAGGTGGGTTGGAAGGTGGCGGGTCGGATGGAGTTGGGAATGGTGGAGGTGGGGTAGTGTGAGAGGGAGTTTGAGATGTGAGTTCAGTTATCCTGGCTTTGGTTTCTCTTAGGCTTTCCTCAAGTTCACTCATTTTCTTTGCCCATTGTCTTTTCATTCTTTCAAAACTATCTCTCCAAGCTCTAGTCCTCTTCTTGGTTATGCTCTCACTTTCACTAGCCTCTAGGCTCTTTTCCTGGCCTACCCCTTGGTTTTGCTGCAATGCTTGAGCTCTAGTGACTACATGTACGGGTGCAGTGGAAGTGACACTTCCTGTGGAATCTACCACTAACCCAATAACATTAATAGGAGTGATTTTTGGCATATTATTAGGATTCTTAGGGCAGTCTCATAAGAGGTGCTCTTTTCCACACTCTTGGCAAAAGCCCTGGATCATCACTGATTGGGGTTGTGTAGGTGGAGGCACGAGACAATCACGAATGAGATGATCTCCTTGACATCTGTAGCATGGTCCTCTAGGGAATGGAGGTCTTACTTGCCTAGGTTGAGGTCTAGGGTTGGGGTTTGCATACATGACGTTTGTGTAATCTGACTCCCAACTAGGTTCATTTGGCTCTTCACTGTAATAGGACTCACCATGTTCCGGAGATTGCATGTAGTAGGCCTGGGGGCTGTCAATATGCATCGAATCAAAGCTATGGTCACTCGGGTCACTTTCAGAAAGCAATGGTGTTACAGGGACTATAGCTCTATTCAGGTTCTCTTCTGCAGCTGCATATTTTACTGGGATCACATTAGCTGGGGCAGGGGGTTGTTGTGCTAACACAGGTTGAGGCCTTTGCTGGGCCTGATATTGTGGTTGGTAGGTTTGTTGGGGCCTAGCGTATTGCTGTGGTGGATATTGGTTCTGATATCTTCCCTGTTGGTATGGCTGAGGGTAGGTTTGCCTAACCGCTTGCTTATTGTAGGGACAGTCGTGTGCTGCGTGATTTGTGTATCTCCGTTCTATGGTGCAGTATTGGCTACTAGGATTTACTTGAGGTTGAGCCATAATGGGACATACATTTGCCATATGGTCACCTCCACAAGTATAGCATCCTTTCACAGGGGCGAACCTTGGGATTTGTTTGCTAGAGACACCTAATTTCTGAGCTACTTTCTCTGCTAATTCCTCGATAGATGTGGATTGGGTGGAAGAGAGGCTAGAACCACTATCTGAATCTTTGTAGATTTTGGAGAGTTCTAACTCTTCACCTAGGTTATCCTCAATGTCAATGCACATGCGTACACACTCTTCAATGGTCATAGGGTCCTTCAAGTACACATATGACCTCAATTTGGTACTTAGCAATCCATCTAGGAACAGAGCCACTTGTTTGGCTGGTGTGGGTAACTCAGGGATGGGACATCTCTCTAGATATTGCCTAAATCTTCTTCCTGCAAGTCTCATGGTCTCTTGAGGGGTTTGCTTGAAGCTATGAATCAGCGAGGAGGTATTATGTCTTATGCCACTCTTAGAGAATTCAATAATGAAAGCCTCTAGGAGTTGGTCTATGCTCCTGAATTGTCTCTCATTCAACGGTTGAAACCACGTAAGGGTTGTGTTCCTAAGAGTTAGACCAAAGGCATTGTACTGCGTGAATAGATCCTCCACTTGTTCCGCTCTCAAGACTTGCCTAAACTCAGCCACATGATCGTATGGATCTCCAGTGCCATCAAAGTAGTTCTTCATGGACTTGACTAGCTGAGTCGGTCTCAAAGTCCTTGTGTGCTCTCTAGGTCGTGGTAGAGGGAACTCATCCGCATGTCTTTGATTCCTGGGAGCTCTAAGTACCTCAGGTTCCACTCTATTTGTTTCCGTCCTCGTTCTTTCTCTGCCCCCTGGGTTGGCAAAGCTTACCTCAGGTCTATCTCTATGTCTGTCTCTTTGAGCTCCATGAGCATGGGACGTTCCAGCTCCCGGGTGGCCATAGGACACGTTCGATCTTGGTTGGGGGAAAACGAATTCACCTTTCCAAGTGTAAGCATGCCTATCATTTTCTGTCACTACAAAGATCCTCTCTGAAGCGTGATCTAAGTAGGTCACTCTGCCTGGGCTATCAGGATCCTTAAACTCATAGATCATGATTGTTCCTATATCAATTGGCCGATCAGATTTATACCTCCAAAAGGCTTCGTCAGTTTCTCGGTTCAGAAGCAGATCTATGCTCTTATTATCTTGGGGGATCCACTCTGGTGTGATAATCCTAGTGAGAACAGATTTGCCTCGGGGGGTCCTTGGTTCTTCACCCATGTTTCCTTGCTCTAGGTCACCTAAGTCCGTTCCTGGGATCTCATTCCCAAATTCATCAGTCCTATCTGGATGACTGGTGACTACATATATTGTCCCTTCCTTGTCTAAGTACGCTCCGTTTTCGAACTTGACAGTTGGGCGCTCTAGTCCAATAGATTGGTCAGGATTCTTAATCTGTACTACAGATCTTCCTAGGCCATCCTCATAGATGCTAGCACCTAATCGGTTGGTCCTAAGGTATTCCAACTGCGTCTTGTAAGGGCCTTCTACCCTGTGCAAGTATGGAACTCTTGAACTTCCCGTAGGTCTGTCCATGCCTTGAGACATCTCTGATTCACTAGTCTCAGAGCTAGGGTAGTATGAGTGGTGACTCAACTGTTGGGCCCAAGACCTAGCAGTGTGGTTGACACTAGCCTCTGAAGACCTAAGACTTTGTCTATCTCTCCCTAGATGTCACCCTGATCTAAGGTTCATAAGCCTAATTGAATAGCCCAAATTTGCCCAAGTACAACCTCATTGCTGCGTCCTTTTGTATCAGTTACTTGATTCTTTTTAGTGGTTACCGTGTTTATGCTCTTGTCAGAAATCACGTCGTCAGGAATATTTGAGTATATTTTCGCACTGTAAGTTGATCGTTCCACGTTAGATTCTTTCCTTTAAGGTTATCGCATCACGAAGTGATTATGTTTAATCTTGAACTTGAGTGCATAGGTAGTCTTCAACTTGATTGATGCCTATCGTCGCCCTGACTTAATCCTAGCACTAGTCGTTCTTAGCCTAAACTAGGAATTGATAGAGGGTGTTGAGGATTTTCCAACCTTGAGTTTCTTTCTTTGTGTTGTTGCCCTGGTGTGCCCAGGACGCGTGTTCCCAAGCTTGCACTTACTCTTGCTTAGAATGCCCTCAAGTGCTCTTGCTGGACCTGTAAAATTCCCACGGTTAGCTCAAGACTTAGATTCCAATGATACAATAGACCACTTTCATGCATGTAACTCACAAACCAAATTATCCTTAGCTTTTATGGAAAACAATCCCAAGGATCCCTCAGTTTTCCTACCTCGGGGTATGGTCAACTTCAAAAAACCCTATCTAATAATCCTGATATTAATTTTCACATAACCAATGGAAGTTTTGGTTGTACTCCCCACGAGCTTTCCAACAAAACAAGAATCACAGCAAACGGATTTCGTATGAGGAAGTTATGTCAATTCAAGCTTCAGGGATTAAGACAGGGTTCAAACAGGCCAACAGGGCAACATGTTTTCCTCGGGTTATTTGCCTATAGCCTCCTTATGTGCTCTAGAGTCCATGATCCATGTCCAAAATTAGCCAAAATCCTCAATTTAATAAACCCTAAAAAATGGCCGAAAATGGCTGTCAATCGCGATCGATTGGGCTGTCAATCGCGATGGACAGGTGTCAATCGCGATGGACTGGTGTCAATCGCGATGGACTGGTGTCAATCGCGATGGACTGGTGTCAATCGCGATGGACTGGAATTTTCGGTGTTTTCCGTGAATTTGTGTCAATCGGGGCTCTCTATGTCGCGATGGACAAGAATCTCGGCGAAAGGGGGTGTCAATCGCGATTTTTCTGTTGGTCGCGATGGACAGGGGTGTCCGTCGCGATGGACACGTGTCTGTCGGGGTCTGTCAATCGCGATGGACTGGCTGTCCATCGCGATGGACAGTTTCAATCGCGATGGATGCTATCAATCGCGATGGACTGAAATTTTGCAAATTTTTCAAAAAATTTTGTGGATCTGTGCTGTGCAAGGCCTCTAGTCTACTGTGGTGCACTCAGTTTTACCAAAAGATGAAAGTTTCTGTCAATCGCGATCGACAGAAGCTGGCGACTGCGAGACAGTTCTGCACATTTCCGTACCTGCACAACGTGCTGGAGGGGATGATCCTGCTGGAACCTGCAAGAAACTCAACAAACATGCAAAAACAATGCACACAATATCGCTCTCTCGCTCTCTCTCACAAGTGGAATGAGGGAAATGAGGTGGGGAAGGTGATATGATCAAAAACTGAAAATTTTTGCGATGATGGAGATGGAGGTGGGAGATGGTGATGATGATGATGGTGATGATGGTGATGAGGTGAGGAAAAGAAAAATAAGAAAAGTGAAGAAATTACCTACAACGCCAACGTCCCAAATCTACGTCTTACCATCACACGCTCGTCCTCAAAGTTCGATCCCCAGCAACGGCGCCAAAATTTGGTGTAGCTCAGTGATGAGTAGCACCTCCTTTAATGTCAATCCGGGAAGACGTGAGGATGGTATGAAGACCTCGAGCAAGTGGAGGCACAAGTGCGTGAGTGAGAAGCACACAAACATGCACACACATACACACACACGCGCACACACGGCAAGACAAAGAGTGAGAAGCAATGGAGTTCTTAGATTACTTTCAAAAATCTCTTACAAGTTCATTTCAATTACAATCTAACCCCAAAAATGAGCTCTCTAGCTCTATTTATAGTTTTTGACTAGGTTTTGGCCCTGTCCAGACCTAGTGTCCGGCCTAGTTAAAAATTAGGTTCCAGGGCCAATTTGAGGGCTTAAACGGAGTCTAAAAAATACGAAAATTGATATGTAGGCACTTCTAAGGCTCCTCAAGCTCAAGGACTCCTTGGCTTGCACAAAATGGAGCTACAAAAATATGAAATGGTATTTACAATGATTGTTAGTGATAAGAATCACTGTTATAAAGATGTTGATTTGGAAAAATTTGAAGGGCCTATCTGCCAGATTTGCGTCGACTGCTTTGTCTACTTAATCCTTCACCTCGCTCTGACTCTCTCCACTGGCTTCCTTGTCTAGTCAGTCCTTGGGTGCCCATACTGCTCTCAACAAGTATAGTTGGCCATCTCCCTCTACTAGAAAAATATGGCTTATTTCCACCATCCTAAAATTTATGACAACTAGAATTGAATCCACATATATATACTCATAAATGTCCAAGTGATAGGGATTGTGCCTCATAGGTAGTGGTAGAGCCCGAACGAATAGAAAATAGATCTCAAGAGATAATCCATCATAAATTAATATGCTCACATGGATGCTCTTGGTGAAGGATGGTAAGATATATATAATCAATGCTACCTTGCACTAGTTGTGGACCTAGATTGGATTGCATATTATTCAAAACTTTGATCCCTTGTGTGATTTTATCTAGTTTCTAACTAACCATGTAGTAGGACTATCTTGTCCAATAATACCTCCGCTTATGGTTTGACCATTATGATATTCACGAGATAAATCTTTGAACTCACCAAGTCCAACAATGGATTGCCCATAATCATTTTGATAAATGACAACCCCTAACATATTAGTGTGCATGAAAGTGAGTAAAATTTAAAATTCACCCTCAAGTTTAGACATCCAATCTATCAAGGTATTCGGGTTGAGATTTTTCATATCCTTAGAACTTGATGAGGCCAATATTTCAATGAAAGTTTCTGAATCATTTGATGTGTAATAAGTGTGCTCCTATTCAAGCTTCTAACACTCTTAGTAGTAGAGATGCTACTACATGACAATCTATTCATTCATAGTAATCTTCCTGATTTAGGACTTACACACACACACACACACACATACAGATTCAAGCAAGCAGACAAAAAAATTGTGCAATGTCCTGATTCTTTTTCCTCTCTCAAATGAAGTCAAAAGGTAAAGCCCATACCTAGATACTGCAATTCTTACTCGAACCTTTGTGAAAACTCCCCTCCAATTGAATCAACAATCAAATGTACACCTACAAAGAATAATACCAGTGTTTTTATATATGAGCTTGGAAACAAAAGAATAGGTGAGCATTGGATCTATGTATAGTGAAGAAGGATATGGATCGACTATGGTTTCTTGAATGATCTACAATGGAGAAGTGCAAAAGCCAACTCCCCTATGTAGAGGTGGTCTATATCTCAAGGCTCTTTACTCGATAGACGTGACATAGCTTCAAGTCTATCTTAGTGGCATTTTTTGCCCACTTGTGTGGTGGAAAATCTTGAGAGGCTCCCTTAGCTATTTTCTCTCATTGAAAGGTCAACATCAAAATATCATATATTAAAATCAACATATAAGTTTTGAGAAAAATAGTTGCGAATGCATCATATTTGAAGCACACTTTTTGGCAAGCTCAAAAGCTTAAAAAATGGATTTTTGTACCAATCTTGTTGTGCTTTTGAAAAAAATATTCAAATCCACTTCAAAAATACAAAAATCCAATAGATGATTGCCCTAGGAGCTAGATTAATTATTGGTGAGAAATGAGCACTTTTGAGTGTGTTTGAGTTTCTTGCGAATTTGACTATGATTCTCTAAGGTGTATAGAGGTCATGTAGCTAGTATTTGGTTGATTTTAATATTAGTTGCTAAAAATCAATTTCTCTAACTTTCCTTAGGCTAACAAAATCGTGTGCATGCAAAATGGAATGGTTAATTATTTTTCCAGTGTAAAAGGGTGTTACAATGCTCCATAATATTTTTGGCTAATCACAAATCCAATTAAAGGTCAAAAGATCACTTTTCCAATCAACAATTGGTCTTCCAATCAGAGCAATCATGGGCTTGCAACTAAGATTTTTCTTGGATTTTTTGTTTTTCAAAGAGTAAAAAACACTTTTATAAGTTTTAACACTTGCAAAAGTAATAATTGGCTAAAATTTCACTCATATCTAGCAAATGATTTCCTTGTAGACTAGAATAATGCTTTTTAGGTTTTGATGATTTTTTGCCAACAAGCTTTCCAAAACTCCTCTTATGATGATTTTGTAGCTTTAGGGAGGTTTATAAGTTTAATTGAGCTTGGAAAATCTCCCAATTTCATCAAAAGATTGCTATGCATAAAGCAATCACAAATGTGCAAAAATGAGTTCTTGTGCAATCTCTTGGTCTATTGGGAGCTATCTTAACTCATACAATATTCTGGTGTGAAAGTAAGTTAAATTCTTAGCAAGAAACTAGCCTTTTGCATAGGAACAATTGCCTTGCCAACCTAGGGTGGAAACTCTCCCAAGGCTCCATTGAATCTTTTCTCTCATTGAAAGGTCAACATCAAATTATCATATCTTAAAATCAACATATGAATTTTAAGAAAAAATAGTTGTCAATGGTCGTATTTGAAACACACTTTCTGGCAAGCTCAAAAGCTTTAAAAATGGATTTTTTACCGCAAAGTTATGTGAGTTAAAGCTTATAGAGTTCAAAAAAGGAAAGCAAGATGTATCAAAGATCACTTCAGAAGATGAGATTTGGGCAATCATTCTTTGCACTTTTGCTTGAAATTAGATTTTTCTCTAACGTATCCTGTACCAAGCCTATTGTGCTTTTGAAAATTAAAAAATCACTTTAAAAACTCCAAAATCCAATAGGTGATTTTCCTAGGAGCTAGATTAGTCATTGGTGGGAAATTGAAACTTTTGAGTCACTTTGATTTTCTTGTGCATTTGATTATGATTCTCTAAGTGTCTCAATATGGGTGTTCAAATCCAATTTGAGTCACTTCCCAAAAGCAATGGTGCTAGAATAATTGTTGGGGCAATTTGGACTCTTTTTGGCAAATATCACACACTCCCTTAAGGTTTTGGCAACATGCACTCCAATGTTTAGGAAGAAACTAGCCTTTGCATAGGAACAATTACCTTGCCAACCTTGGGTAATCATTAGAAATGCCTTGGTCTTTCGTAGGTAGTTTTGCACCAAATTTCACATGTACATGGCTTATGAGTTGGGCAACCCTAAAGTGGTCTTAAGTTTCATTTTTGAGAATTTGGCATAGGAATGATTGCTCTACATATTTCTTTCTTCTTTGTCAATGGTTATTACGATGACTTACTCAAATGCAACTTTTTCTTGCAATCGCCTCTTGGCACATGTAGATCTATGTCCTATGAAGTTAAAACACACTTCAAGCATCAAGAATAGTGCCTTGCACGAGAAAAATTACTCTTTTTTTTTTCTTTTCTAACTTCTTTGAGATCCATTTAGCCTTTATCACATCCTAAATCACTTTTCTACTCGCATCACACATAGATTCCTCATTTCCTTCTCTTTTAGCAAGTAAAACAAGCACAAAATGAACACTTACCATTGTTTTCACACAACTGATTGCCCTACTACTTGCCTCCTTCACGACTTAAAAAAGGCTCTAAATGCCCCCTCTTGAGATTGGATTCTACTCTCGAAAGCTTCCAAAACTCAAGAGCTAATACTCTAGCCACCAGACATGTAGAAAGCGAAGAAAAGAGGAAGAAAAAAAATGGAAGAGAAAATGAAGAAGAAGAAGAGGGAAACTAAGCTTTAATGGAAAATTCAAACAACCTAATCCTAAATCTTAAATTTCACTATTCACTTATCTATCTATCTATCTATCTAACTATTTAAAGATAAATAAGATGGAGAAGTACCTAGAACACATGCAAGAAGCACCAAAAAAAGCACGTATCTCATGTGAAAGTTTGCCATCATGCATGTTCGACATGAACTCTCCTTGACAATGGTGCCAAAGTTGAAAAGCTCCCGATGTCATAGTCTAAGAGCATACATGATAAGAAGAATATCATATCCATGGACCAACTACTCGATAGGTATGAAGACATGCAAGTGATGAGATAGAGGCACACACACCTACAAAAACATGGCTGCACACATACACACATGCACACACACTCATGAGTATGCAAGAGATGTGATGCTTCAAGAAGCTCACTCTATCCCAAAAGTCTAGTACAAAAGCTCATAAGAGTTGTTAACTCTCTAAGCTCACTCCAAACAAGTAATCCTCATCTTCAAAATAGTGTTCAGAGGCTACTTGGAGGCCAAAATAATGTGAGAAAAATAAAAAATCGGTGTGGCTATTCTAATCATAGATATGAAGCTTGAGTACTACTCAAATTTTACATGGTGGGTGTGATTACTATGAAAATAGAATTTTATACCAAAAGTAGGAATTTTTACATGTATTTTTGCTAGAAAAGTGGGATAAGACCTAATCTGAGTAGGGATTTGAGATGAGAAATATTAACAGAATCCTTCCTCCTTTACTTCCATGCTTCTACTTCCCTTTCATCACATCATTTATCGTGTGACTAATCTTTGACCACTTTGAATTGGTGATTTTAAAGCTGAATTTTAAGCTTCCTCCAATGCATGCTTTCGAGGGAGAGTCAAGCAAGAAGAAAAGAAGAAGAAGATCAAAAAACAAAACAACTCACTAAGGAAGAACCACCCTCTACCCAAAGCCCTGCAGGGGCATGCATCAAGCTATAACGCCAAAGGACCAGGTCCTGAAGAGTGGAATAAAGAAACATAGCAAACATGACTTTTCATGGGAGGTTGCACAAAGCTTCCTCATCCACAAGATGCGTGCGTCTGAACCTCTGAGGCCTCCATAGATGCCTGTGGTGGAAAGAAGTAAACATGCCAGAGCAATACAACAAGGTCAGATGTGTGAGAACAAAGTAACATCCAAAGACCAAAAGTTAGAAAGAGGGAGAGGCTGAGAAGTTGAAGCGGGTGACCAAGAATATCACATTCTTAGCCATTGGATGCGTGCATGGTAGCCCAAATTAACACTACAAACTCAAACATGAAGCAAAGCCTATCAAGGGATGACAGAGACAAAGAGGGGAAGAGTGTTGGAGAGAAAAGAGGCACAGAAGAGGAGCCCAAAAAATTTTCAAATTACAAGCATAATTTTTCTTCTTCAAAATCCCATGAAACTTGCTTGAAGCCATGTAAATGCACTAGAGGAGTCCTCTAGATGCATAAGCCCCAAATCATTGTATTATAACCCTTGTAAAATAGTAGGAAATTAGAGCTAGTCAATAAAGTGTCAGTCTCTTGTGTGAAAGGACCATTTTTAGGGCACATGTATATAAGTCACTTTGTGACTCTTGTAAACAACTTTTGCCATTTTGAAGAATTGAAGAAGAATTTCAAATTTGCGTTTTTCCTACATATTTCCTCCTTCTCCAAGATCTTTTGTGTGTGTGTAATGCTTGCAATGCGTGTGTAGGACTGTTATCTATCCCTTTCCATCGCTTTTGAACTATCGTAGTGTGTGTGTGAGCCATTACGAGTTGTGGGGTGAGTGTTGGTGCTTCCCTCCATTCACTAATTTGCTCATAACTTGAAGTGTGCCTGTTAGATTTGAGTGAAGATATGAGGAAAATAGATGTGTCTTGTCGAGAGCTTCGAAATGAACCCACTATTGACCATATTTGGAGTTTGGAGCTGAGAGAAAAGTTTGAATTTGTGCTTACTGCCATAAATGGTATTACAGCATGCGTTTTCAGAGGATTGATGAGTTGGAGAGGTAGCTGAGACTTTTCACATGCATTATAGCTTAAATACTTCACTTACCATCATGTGCACACACATCTTCATACACTTGGTTGATATGGTTCCTCGGATTGATAATTAAACGTGTAACAATCCACCACTATATTCACTTGTGGGGCAATTGAGGTCTATTCTCATCGACACAAGTCCCTAAGGCTTCACGACTTAGGTACACACGTTTTTGGTGCCATTTCTGAGGAAGAAACCTAAACAAGGTTCCTTCATGATGGTTATACCTCATGATTGAAGGAATCGTACTTGTAGAGGTGAATTCATTCGATGGCAAGTACTCAAGTATTTCTGCACTTGTTACTTCACACTCTTGAGGTGTGTATAATGAGTTTTTAGGTTTAGGGTTAGGAGTAAGAAGTAAGGGAAGAGTTAGGGTTAGGCAAGAAAGAGGAGTAGAGTAGGAAGAAGTAGAATACATCAAGAAAAATCCCAAAAATTATCTAAATTAGTTCAATAGAGGTAGTAGGTAACCCAAGACTATAAAAATCCAAAAAATTAGTTCAGTGGGTCATTTGTGAGATCTAGTATCATGAGGAGAGTAGCGACCTGTATCGGAGTAGTGGTATCACGCGTAGCAAGCTAAAAAGTGACATTGAGAGCACAAAGTTTGGTTGAGGCATCCTTGAAGGTGAGTTATACAAATTTTTGATATCAAAAACACCTCAAGAACACACACGCGCATGATTAAAAGCATTTTCGGTATCGTGGGGTATAATAGAGAGCTTTTTCAGATCCGTTAAGTGATATAGGGGGTCAAGACTGAAGAGTTGAGGTAAATAAACACTTTGCACACAAAAAAATGAAGTTTTGAGTAAATTTGGCTGTAGTATCGTGATCGGTTGAGTTTTGGTATCATGATACCAAAATTCCCTAGTATCACGATACTCACATGGTATCGTATCGTTGCATACCCACTTGAGGTATCGTGATAGTGTCCCGGTATCATATCTTCAAGTGTTGGTATCGCAATCGCGGTTGCCCGATGGTATCGTATCGCGGTCCACTTGGTATCGTATCATGTCGGTCACGGTATCATATCCTGTCGATCATGGTATTGTCTAGTCGATCGAGCTGTATCGTATCGCATGCAAGTTGGTATCGTATTGCCAACTCAGTATCGTATCGTCTTCTATCTTGGTATCATATCTGCATTAGGTGGTATCATATCACATAGGACTTTGGTATCGTATCGTTCATTATATTGGTATCCTATCATGAGCATTCTAGTATCGTATTGTGTGACTTCTGGTATCGTATCATGTAGTTGACAAGTATTGTATCGTCGACTACCCTGGTATCGTATCATGGAGTTCTAGAGGTATCCTATGGTCTGCACCCCCAGTATCATATTGTGCCACTCAGTGGTATCATATTGTTGAAGAATTTTGGTATCGTATCGTGCCAAGTCTGGTATCGTATCGTCAGTGTGGTATCACCAAGAGTGGTATCGCCAAGAGTGCTATCATGCGGAACTACTTAAGCTATTTGAGGGAAAAATTTTGAAGTGATTAGGGAGCTTATTAAGGGGAAATAGAGAGCAAACATAGGCCCAAAGGGGTGAATGAACTTAAGATCAAGACGGGTGCTAAGTAGCCGGAGAAGTACCATTTCATCGATAGGAAGTGCAACCCAAGCTAGTCATCACTCGATCTATGCGGACACCTCTAGTGGCTCAGAGGAGGAACTACCCATGGCCTCAGAGGACATGCATGGTTCTGTTCCCGGGGAGAACTTAATGTCAACCATGGAGGGTGAATACTGCACCTCTCTGCATTATGTGTCCACCAATGGCCAAGGAATCCCTATTTACCTTGATGGTTTAAATAGGTCCGTTGCAAGGATGGTAAAATCTACCGAATCAGCAATAGTGCCCAAGCCCGCAGTTAAGTACGAGGGAGAAGTCTACATGGATAAATTAGGTCAACTCTACGTAGTGATAGGAAACCCAGATCAGATCAATGAAAGAGGAGAACGAGAGGGACACAGAAACTCAGGGAGATCTAACCTTGAAGAACTACTGACTACACCAAGAGGTAAGTATGTGGTAACTCAAGTCTTGAAAGGGGATTTGATACCTCAAGACGATTACCTATTGGATGTATAACTAATTCAGGGGTCAGACTTACTAATACAGATAGATTCACCCATCCGAGGACAAGAAGTAATCCTAGTGACCATTTATGAGCTAAAGGATCCAACAGATGAGTCTAGAGTCACATATCTAGAACAAAACCAAAGAAGGTACTAGCCAGTAGATGCAGTTGATAGGTCTCAATTAAAATATATGGGGTTGCATGTATTCCGTCCTCGAGAGCAGGAAACTACCTCACGCAATACCTTCAGAACTCATCCAAGAACAGAGAATACAATGTCAGAACAAACGAGCAAGCGAAGTGTTCCCAACCAAAATCATGTGAAATTCACAATGCCAGGAGTGCAGTCACACAACCAAACCCACTCAAGGGTAGGTAACATGACTCATCCACCCATTAGACCAAGAACACCGCCTGGGGTGCAACTAGAAATGCCTCCAATTAGACCAACAATTCCTGTGATGCCCCGACCACCAAAACCAATAAGAAGGATCAGACCGATTCAAGTTGCTAAATGCATGAGAATTCACTATGATGGAATGGGACAACCATATGACCACATAACAGAGTTTAAGCAAGTATTACGAGTCAAACAAGTGGATGAATTCTTTATGCAGTATGAATCCTTTGGACTAACCCTCATAGGGACAACTTTGACTTGGTTCCAACCATTGGATCCAAATCAATTTGGAAATATTGAGCAATTTTTCCAAGATTTCAATGGAGAATTAACTAAGAGAGGGATTAAACACAACTCGTCATCCTTAATCCATAGTTTCAAACAAAACCCAAATGAAACCGTAAAAATAGCTGCCCGAAGATTTAACCAATATGTCGATAGATGCCTAGCAATAGAAAGACCCTCCCAGCAAAAAATGATATCATTATTCTTGGATGGATTGAATAATGGAACATTGAGAACCCTAATTTACATAAAACGACTCCAGACATTGAGTGAGTGTCTCCACGAGTGCATCGAACTAGAAGATAACCTAGCTGATGACCTCAAATGTACACCAAGACCTACTAAATCAGAGGACACTAAGAGTATAGTGACAACTAGTTCTAGTAATGCGGAGGAGCTAGCATACCTGGTAGCCAAGAGGTTAGGAGTTCATGGATAGAGAAATTACTAGAACCCACCAATGAGAATGTCGATACTACGGAGATGCAGCCTATGCGGTGGAGATCACCCATCTCACATGTGTGCAAGAGGCAAAATAGGCATGCCTCAAGCTTACCCATACAATAGGCAGCCACCTCAAGGACCCAACCTGTACTACCATACAGAGCAAAAATACACTAACCATACTATTGAAAATTGTCCTTTCAACAGGCAGTCAAGGCCCATGAATCAACCTCAATATAGGCCTTATGTATACCCTCCTAGAGAACAAGGAAGAGAGATCCAAAGATACAACCGCTATCCAAGCCCACCAAGAGCACCTAGACCATATGAACAAGGAGGATGTGGACATCCGCAGCCAGTCTTAGGACAACAACCACCCCTTCTGCAGAACATAGTTAAATATACTCAACCAGAGGAAAACATGGAAAGAGCCTTAGTACCAGCTACACCTTTAGCTAGTATAGAAGCAAGAATCAGGGATATAAACAAACCCAAGGACAATACTATCCCTATGACACTAGTCTGATGGAGTATGAACAAACTTATGACCCACCTATGGTTATGAAGGATATGACAACACTTATGGACCGGAATATGCAAACCTAATGTACACTGCACCTAATGCTCTAGTACCTATGAGACCACCCATTAGACCGCATGTACGAAAAAGACCCTGCTATAGGTTTGGAGGAGACCACTTCATAAGAGAATGCACTCTGCCATACAACCCACCACCTCCTAGGACTTGGGAAGGGTACTGCAATGAATGTGGAAAGGAACATCTATTTAGAGATTTCCCAAAGAATCCCAATAAGACTCATAACACAACACAAATCAATATGATTGAAGTGATTGAATCATCTGGAAGTGATAAAGAATATATAGTGCCATTAAAAGCTATTACTCAAGCGCAAGCCAAAGGACAGGCGAGAAGAAAATTAGATTCCAAACAAGAAATGAGTAAGGATCTAGAGCCATATATACAGGTAGTGGAGGATTCGAAAGATCCATGTGAGAGTAACCAAACGAAGAAGATGCAAAGTTGGAAGACTAGAAGGGAAAAGCTTAAAAATAAATGGAGGAAAGATAAGAATGAAGAAGAAAAGAAAGATGTAAAAGATAGCACGAAATTGCAGGAACCGGAAGTATAAGAGAATACACCACCTGAATCCCACACCCAAAAATGAGATAAACCAAGATCAATCCTAGCAGATCCAATACCAGACAACGTGGACATGTGGTTGAAAGCTTATCAAGCTAGAATCACGACTGGACCAAACATATAGCAGCATGAGAAACTCCACCCACAAGGGGAATTAGAGAACGAGAGATTGGCGATATACAAAAAGCTCATAGATGTAGCCTTAGCCACTCTAGAGAGGACTATCCTAGTCCTCCCAGAGACAAGAATATTTGAGGATCAATACAATGAGTGTTTTAAAGAGAATGATAAAAAACCAACGGGAACACCTCCAGAGCAAGATAGTAAGGAAGAACAACAGAGCACTCAGGGCAAATAAATTTCTATAATCCGTGAACTAGAAGCTGATTGGCCACAAGAATTGTGGGCTAAGATTCAAGAAGATCGATTGAAAAAGAATGGGAGTTCAAGACCACCCTTTGAGGAGTTAGACATTGAAGAAAACCAGCTGGCTCCAAATTTGGATGAAGTATATGAAGAGGTTTCTATGTTAGACCAAAATAGGGAGGAAGTACACAACATTTCCACCCTATCGAACTATATGGGGGAATACGAGAAAAGGTCTATAGTTTTTCACACTCCCACAATTCGAGGTAAGGAAAATGGGTCTTCAGGTGAGACCTCTCACAATCTAGTAGAACTCAAGAAGACCAAGGTACAATGTCAATTGATCGTGGAAGAGTTACTACGAGGCAAACCCCAATTATGGAAATGGTTGGCGGGACAGTTGAAATTAGAAAATGAGGAGAATAACAATAAAAATAGAGAAACTGAAGGTGCTTCTACCATACAAATCCCTGTTGATAAAGTCAGAGAATTTAGTGATGGACATGAGGGAAACACATGCTTACCCATCACATATAATGGATACGTGACCAAAGCCATTTAGACACCGGAGCGGGTGTAGGCATAGCCACCAAAGAAATTTGGGAGAAATGGGGAAAGCCAGCCCTATGACCTACATGTATGAAGCTTCAATTAGCAGATGGCCACGTAGAGAGACCCCTAGGAATACTGGAGAAAATTAAGTTGACTACCTGCATAGTAGAATTGGAACACACTCTAGCCGTATGTCAATTTGGAAAAGCAAATAACTACGAGATGATATTAGGATGACCCTTCATGAGACAACTCAAGGTAGTCCAAGACTGGGGAAGAGACACATTATACCTACAACATCAGGGGAAAACTACCAAGATAATTTGCATACATTCTCATATAGGGATGTACCCCCACTACAATGGAACCCCATACACAAGGAAGAGGATGATTTGTCAATTCATAGTGCGGGTTCAAGTGACCAATCATGGATGCACAAAGATGCTCAACTATGGATGTGTAAGGAAGCAAAGCAGGAAGAGAAAAGAACTCAAATATGGCCTATTGGACATCAAAATTACCGACCAATAGATGATCCTATGTATATGCCTCAAGTTTTTTTGGACGAAGCATTTGAACCACACAGTTGGATGGAGATTCTAGCCACATTGGATGTGTGTGTAAATGAGGAGGTACTAACCATGAATGAATGTGTAGACAAAGAAGATTATGATGTGAGTTTTTACATGGTCATCCTTCAAGAAGTAGAGATAGGAGAATTTTTAGAAAAGGAATGGAAGGAGGAGTATGAAAGCATAGAAATGGAACCAAAATTTGATTCGGAGGAGCGATATTTAGAAACAATCCAAACCGAGGATAAGGAAGGAATGCCCAAGGTCTTAGCAATAGAAGTAGCCCAGACAAGACCAAACAATGAAGATAGGTTAGATAAGGCTGAACCAACTCCAAACCTTTTTGAAGTCCCAGAGCACTTCAAAAGATATGAAGTAGAAGAGAGGAAAATAGCTATTCAGATGCCTAAGAGGTGTTGGAGTCAGACGTCTGCTAAAGCACACAAACAACACAAGGAAGAAGAAGAAGCTTGGAGCACAAACACACAATACTGAATGTATTGCTAGAGAATGTACAAAGATAAGTAGCCCATTAGGGCAATAGGCGTATATACAAGCCGGGGGAAAAAAACCTCCTAAAGAGGGAAAAAAAGTGCCCCTGTGGTCCTAGTGTGTTCACACACATCACTACCTAAATATATCAACAAATCCCCCCTCGGAGTGATGCGGTGAACAAGGAGCTGGCACTCATGTATAAGGAAGTGCCAAGCTATGTGGAAATCACTCCACAAAAGGAAGTAAGCCTAAAGCTTTGCGGAAAGCTTCAAATTTCTCCCTAGGCAGAGCCTTCGTGAAAAGGTCTACAATGTTCTTGTTGGTGCAGATCAATCACCAATTGAATGTTTGAAGACTAAAGTGAAGGATGAGATGAATTCTTGAAGCTTGAAAGGAAGATACATTCAGAGTATGTGAGGAATGTACACATATGTACATAGTTCACTTAGATCTTTGATTAGTCATAGACTTGTACAAATTTATCTATAAATACCTTGAAAATGTCGAGGCGTGATATGAGAGCATATGAAAGAATAGATAGAAGTCAAGAAAGGTGAAGTTAGATGTCATGAGACATGTGAAAAGTTAGTTGAGTTTTCTCTCATCACTCAACTGTAACTTTCTGAGTAATTGAAGAAATATTGCACCCGATCTTTTCGTGTCTGCTCCGTCTGTGTTTGATCATTTGTGAAATCCTTTTGAGGATATCTAAGTTGATAGTTGATGAGTTTGTGATCAAAATTTTAGAGTCTAATTGTAAACAGGTTAGGAGAATTATCTGTAGGAACATTCATATGTGTTGAGTGTTCACAGTCTCCTGAAACAGGCGCAGTTTTCGAGTCCAAAGAAATGAGTAGTGCTCAGTGCACAGTGTAAAGTTTTACACATGTGATAGCTCAAAATCTAAGTTGAGAGATAAGCTATCTACAGCCAAAAGGATTTGGCAAAATGGGTTCGACATTGTGAGAACCAAAGTTAAGAAGTTAGGGGTGTCAAATCGACTTCTCAGAAGTGCAGATTTGAACATAGGTAACTTGTGAAGTTGATTTCTCAAGTTATACTAAACCTTTTGAAGAACTTTAACTTGGAGGAGGTGCGCAATGTCTAGACGACACTCCATACAAAATTTCATAGAAAAATTTAAAGGTTTGATAAGTCAATGAGAAGAAATTGTGCAGCAGACTTTCTGTGTTTCATCTTCTTCACAGAATTTTTTAACTTTTGATAATTTGGAGATTGGACCTCTAATTTGGTAAAGGTTTTGACTTACTCTTGGTATAGAGGTGCTCTAATCACAAGAGTAGGTTGTTCTTTTGGAGATTAACACTCTCCATGAGTGGTATCAGAGCAGGAGACATCAAAATCAAGAAAAGGAGGATCCCGACTGCTGCAGATTCAAGAATTTCAACAATTGAAGAGCTAGAAGGTGAAAGTTTGAAGGCAAAGCTTGAGGAGGAGACCATACAACATCAAGAAGGACAAAAGGAGTCTAATTCGAAGTAAAGGTACACATATTGCTCATAAAGGTTGAAGTTTTCAATACACAGGAGGACACAAGATGGGAGATTCTCTTCAGATAGAGAAATTGGATAGGGAAAACTATCCTGCATGGTCAATGAGGATGGAAGCTCATCTTATGAGCAAAGATTTAATAGCCTACATCACAGGTGAAGAGGAGAAGCCAAGTTTCAGAGATCCTAGTGTTCCAACTAGGGAAGAGTTAGCAGACTTGAAAAATTGGATGAAGAAAGATGCTCAAGCTAGGAGCATTATATATATGGCAGTCAATGATTACTTGTTACCTCATATTCGAGGTCTTGAAAGTGCAACTGATATTTGGAATGCTTTGGAGGAGCATTTCCAGAATACTACAAAGTCAAGGAAGGCATCCTTATGGGCAGAGTTTACAACCTTCAAGAAGAAGGCTTCTCAATCTATTTCAGACTATGTAACAAGGATGAAAGACATTGCAGATGCATTAGGAGCTGTTGATGAAGACATTGAGGAGGATAAATTGGTAAGGCAAATTCTTACAGGCTTAAGAGGTGATGACAAATGGAAGCCATTCATTTTGTCTACAGAGTTATCACTTGATCATTTCACTCCTGATTTAAATCAGTTGTTAGGTCATATGCTAACATTTGAGCAGGATGTTAAAGGAGATAGTGACAAGAGTGCAGGTCATGCAATGTACTCAAAGGACAAGAAGAAGAATAGCAAAGGAAAGCAACAAGCAGGTGAAGATGAAGGCACAACTAGTCAAGCCAACTTCCTAAAAGGAAGAGGAGGTGGCAAAGGAAGAGGAAGAGGCAGGAATAACAAAGATGGAGGCAAAGCTTGCTGGATTTGTGGTAAGACAAATCACTTAGCTAATGATTGTTGGCATAATACTCAGAATAATAATGGATACAGTCAAAACTATAATGCAAGAGGAAGAGGTGGCAGAAACCAAAGAGGTAATTTCAAAGGCAGAGGTGGTAGGAGTTACTTTGGAAGAAATGTAGGAAGAGGTTTCCAAAGTCAACAATACAACAACACCTACTACAATTATGCTTCAGATCAAAAGGAGGATTCAACATTAATAATGAATGCTACTTGTGAAAGTCAGAGTGAAGATCAGAGAGTCTTCTACATTGACTCAGGGTGTAGCAATCACCTGAGTGGTAATATATCTTTGATGACTGATTTGGAGAATAAAGTTTTTAATCATGTTGTTCAAACAGGTGACAACACAAAGCACAATGTGAAGTCAATTGGATCAGTGAAGGCCAAGGATGGTAGTACCTTATTGAGTAAGGTCTTGTATGTTCCTACAATTCCTAAGAATTTGATAAGTGTAGGACAAATTGTGGAAAAAGGTTATGAAGTAAGGTTCACTAATGATGGAGTATATGTGGAAGACCCTAGTCAAGGGTATAAACAGATTGTTTCAGGGAAGAAAGAAGGAAGACTATTTACATTGAAGATTCAAGGCAATATTGGTCATGCTATGTTCACATATGGAGGACATAAGATCTCTGAGTTAGATCTTTGGCATAAGAGGCTTGGACATTTCAATGAAAGAGGTATTAAAGACATGATTAACAATGGTTCAGTGCTTGGTTTGCCTAATGTTGCAGGTCAACATATGACATACAGATGTGAGGCATGTCAATTAGGTAAGGCTCATAAGTCTTCCTACTCCAAGCATGGTTTTATGTACTCAGAGAAGCTTGAGTTGGTACACACAGATGTGTGGGGACCATCAAAGGATTACACTATAAATGGATCAAGATATTATGTGATTTATGTTGATGATGCTACTAGATGGATCACTATTTATGTGATCAAAGATAAGTCAGAAGTGTTTAACACATTTAAACACTATCATGCATATGCAGAAAGAATTACAGGTCATAAGTTGAAGAGACTAAGGTCAGATGGAGGGGGAGAGTATTTCTCTAATGAGTTCAATGATTACTTGTGGAATGCAGGTATAAAAAGGGAAGTTACTTGCAGGTACTCTCCTCAACAAAATGGTGTTGCAGAAAGGAGAAATAGAACACTTGTTGAGTTTCCAAGATCCATGATGAAGGAGAAAAATTGCCCTAATTATTTGTGGGCTGAGGCTGTGAATACAGCTGCTTATTTGGTCAATAGGTTACCATGTAAAGCCTTGCAGGGTATGACACCATATGAGGCTTGGTGGGGTAAGAGACCTACCTTGGATCATTGCAGAGTTTTTGGATGTGTGGCATATGCTTATGTGCCATCACAATTAAGGCACAAGTTGGAGCCTAAAGCTGAAAAATATGTTTTCATTGGTTATGATGACAAGCAAATGGGCTATAGATTGTGGAGTCCATCTACAAAGCAATTCATGGTTTCTAAAGATGTGACATTTGATGAGCAGAGCACTTGGTATGCAGGTACAATTAATATCAATACAGGTAATGAAGAAGAAGTGAGCCAAAGGAAAGGTAAATCAAAGGTTCAAATATTTGATGAACAAGAGAATAATGAAGTGCAGATTGAAGTGGAAGAAATACCAAGATTTGATCCTGAATATGAAGAACCAGAAACCTCAAGAAGTGAAGAGCTTAGGAGGTCTACAAGGAACAGATGGCAACCTACAAGGTATAGCTATGATACTTCATTTTTGGCCACAAAAGATTATGCTTATATGATGAATACAAATGAAGACCCTTCTACATATGAAGAGGCAAGAGGTAAGGAAAAATGGGAGAAAGCTATGCAGGAAGAATATGATGCATTGATGGAGAATCAAACATGGGATTTGGTTCCAAAACCAAATAGTCAGAAAATCATTGGATGCAAATGGGTTTACAAAACCAAGAGGTTTGCAGATGGAAGTGTGTCTAGATACAAAGCTAGACTTGTTGTGAAAGGGTTTGCTCAGACTTATGGTGTTGACTATGATGAGACTTATAGTCCTGTGGCAAAGATGACAACCATCAGGACACTTATAGCTATTGCTTCATGTAAAGGTTGGAAGTTATGTCAACTTGATGTGAAAAATGCTTTTCTGAATGGTTATATTTCAGATGATGTGTTCATGGAGCAACCTCAAGGGTTCAAAGATAAAAGGTATCCAGATCATGTGTGCAAGCTCAAGAGAGCTTTGTATGGCTTGAAGCAGGCCCCAAGGGCATGGAACTATAGACTTGTAAAGTTCTTGAAAGAACTTGGATTTCAGGTGTCTAAGGCAGATAGTAGCTTGCTTGTCAAAGCAAGTGATAATGGTTTCATATACATGTGCATATATGTTGATGATATAATCCTTACAGGTACAGATGAAGAAGGAATACAAAGACTCAAGAAGCAGATGGAAAAGGAATTCAAAATAAGTGACTTGGGAGACTTGTCATACTTCTTGGGCATGGAGTTTACATATACTCAACATGGAGTATTTGTGACCCAAGAAAGGTATTTTAAGAACTTGTTAATCAAGTTTAAAATGGATGATTGCAGGGTAGCACCTACACCAATGGAGGTGAATCACAAATTGAGTAAGTTTGGTGGTGAAGAGTTCAAGGACATGAGACAGTATCAGAGTCTGATTGGTAGTCTTATCTATGCTACTTTAACTAGACCTGATTTATCATATGCAGTAGGGGTTTTGTCTCAATTCATGCATTGTCCTAGGAAAGAACATTGGATTGCAGGTCAAAGAGTGTTGAGGTACATTAAGGGTACACTCAATGAAGGTTTGTATTATGGGTTTACCTCATATACAAATATCAAAATCTATAGTGATGTAGATTGGGCAGGTAATCCAGATGATAGAAGATCTACTTTTGGATACATGTGTTATGTGGGAGATAAACTTATCTCATGGTGTTCCAAGAAGCAACATACAGTTGCTTTGTCTTCTACAGAAGCAGAATACAAAGGCATGGTTGAAGCTGCAAAGGAAGTGATTTGGCTCAAGACCTTAATGAAGAGTCTTGACATTGTGCATGGGATACCAATTTTATTTGGAGATAACATGAGTTCATTGTACTTAGCTGCTAATCCTGTTTTCCATGCCAGGACCAAACACATTGAGATTCAGTATCACTTTCTAAGGGAGAAAGTGATGGACAAGGAGATTGAAGTCATTCATACTTCAACTAAAGATCAGATAGCTGATATGCTTACAAAGAGCTTGGATGGACCAACGCTACAGAAGTTTAAAGATATGGCAGGTATAAAGAAGAAAGGAGAAACCTCAATTGATGATTGAGGGGGAGCTGTTGGTGCAGATCAATCACCAATTTAATGTTTGAAGACTAAAGAATGAAGGATGAGATGAATTCTTGAAGCTTGAAAGGAAGATACATTCAGAGTATGTGAGGAATGTACACATATGTACATAGTTCACTTAGATCTTTGATTAGTCATAGACTTGTACAAATTTATCTATAAATACCTTGAAAATGTCGAGGCGTGATATGAGAGCATATGAAAGAATAGATAGAAGTCAAGAAAGGTGAAGTTAGATGTCATGAGACATGTGAAAAGTTAGTTGAGTTTTCTCTCATCACTCAACTGTAACTTTCTGAGTAATTGAAGAAATATTGCGCCCGATCTTTTCGTGTCTGCTCCGTCTGTGTTTGATCATTTGTGAAATCCTTTTGAGGATATCTAAGTTGATAGTTGATGAGTTTGTGATCAAAATTTTAGAGTCTAATTGTAAACAGGTTAGGAGAATTATCTGTAGGAACATTCATATGTGTTGAGTGTTCACAGTCTCCTGAAATAGGCGCAGTTTTCGAGTCCAAAGAAATGAGTAGTGCTTAGTGCACAGTGTAAAGTTTTACACATGTGATAGCTCAAAATCTAAGTTGAGAGATAAGCTATCTACAGCCAAAAGGATTTGGCAAAACGGGTTCGACATTGTGAGAACCAAAGTTAAGAAGTTAGGGGTGTCAAATCGACTTCTCAGAAGTGCAGATTTGAACATAAGTAACTTGTGAAGTTGATTTCTCAAGTTATACTAAACCTTTTGAAGAACTTTAACTTGGAGGAGGTGCGCAATGTCTAGACGACACTCCATACAAAATTTCATAGAAAACTTTAAAGGTTTGATAAGTCAATGAGAAGAAATTGTGCAGCAGACTTTCTGTGTTTCATCTTCTTCACAGAATTTTTTAACTTTTGATAATTTGGAGATTGGACCTCTAATTTGGTAAAGGTTTTGACTTACTCTTGGTATAGAGGTGCTCTAATCACAAGAGTAGGTTGTTCTTTTGGAGATTAACACTCTCCATCAGTTCTCCTGCGTGGGCACATATGCCAAGATGATCTCCCCAGTAGAGAACCTCTCCCTGACATAGTGATAATGCACCTCAATGTGCTTAGTGCGAGCATGGAACACAGGGTTCCTCGCAAGTGCCAATGTGCTCTGACTGTCAGTGAAGATGGTGGTGGCAGAAGACTGGCCAACACCCAAATAGGCCATAAGGTGTCTGAGCCACACACACTCAACAGTAGCTGTGAAAGCTGCCCTATACTCAACCTCACAACTGGAAGTGGCCATAGTAGGCTGCTTCTTGCGCAACCAAGATATACATGAGCTACCAAGCATGAAGCAAAAGCCATTAGTGGACACAAGAGTGTCATAGCAACCAGCCCAATTAGAGTCAGAAAAAGCATGCAAATCTGGCGGTAGGGATCCCCCCTTGGGATAAAACAACCCAAGTAGCCGAATACCACTCAAGTAGCGAAAGATGCGCTTAACTGCCTGCCAATGCTTGACTCTTGGGAAATGCATAAATCTGCTCATCTGTGAGACAACAAACTGAATATCTCGCCGAGTAATGCATAAGTAAATCAAGCATCCAACAGCCTCCTGATAGAGAACAACATCAAATGCATCTCCAGCATCATGAAGACTCAATCATAAACCTATCTCCATAGGAGTGGCAATAGGCTTATAGTCTTCAAGGCCAAAATGCTGCAATAATGTGTCAATATATTTCATATGACACGAAGCCATTCCACCATCAACTTGCATAAACTGAATGCCCAAATAGTGATGCAAATGCCCCAAATCAGACATCTCAAATGAGGCATGCAAATCAGCCTTGAAATCAGCAATATGCTTCTCAATTGGACCAGTGAGCAGCATGTCGTCAACATAGACAACAATGATTCGAAGCACATCATTAGCATGCTTAACATATAAGGTGCTTTTAGTTGGGCTATTCTCAAAACCATGTGCAACCAGATAGGCATGTATCTTCTCATACCAAGCACGTGGTGCTTGCTTTAAACCATATAATGCCTTCTTTAACATGCACACCTGGTTTTCATGCCCTTTCTGCACAAAGCCACAGGGCTGAAAACATACACTTCTTCATGCAAGTCACCATTCAGAAATGTTGTTTTAATGTCCAAGTGATGTACATTCCAACCATGATGGGCTGGAAGTGCACAAATGCTCCGAACAATAGTCATACGACATGTAGCTGCAAAGGTCTCATAAAATCAATGCCTCTTTCCTGCGCATAACCCTTTGCAACAAGCCTAGCCTTATACCTGTCAACTGTACCATTAGGTTTACGCTTCAGCTTGTATACCCACTTAGTGCCAATGGCCTTCTTGCCAGGAGGCAAGTCACATAAAGACCATGTACCATTCTTCATTATAGCATCATATTCAGATTGCATAGCAGCCATCCAATTTTCTGAATTATGTGCTTCATCAAAAGAAATAGGTTCATTCTCATCACAGAGACTAGACGCAGCCATAGCATAGCAATCTGATGCAAAGGAGGCACTATGAGAGCCTGAACGAGTACGATATGACAAAGGTGCATCTAATTTGCTGTCACGCAAAGTTTGCACCATCCATTTTGGCATAGTTTTTGCCTGCTCAATATCAGCTCTCTCATCAACAAGTGCATCATGTAAATCTGCATCAGAAATGGAATGATCTGCATCATCATATGAAACCTCCAAAGGCTGAGAAGTTGCCTCATTAGGACCAGCACTAGACTGTCCACCTGTAAAAAGAGGCATCAAAGTATCATACATGTCTTTGGAGCTAATAGATGTCTCCTTAGTACATGAAAGCAATGGCTGAATGGCATCTTCCACAAAGACAACATCACGGCTAAGCAGAATGCGTTTAGTTTGTGGATGATATAGACGATAGCCTTTACTTTCAGAACTGTACCTAACAAAAATACATTTTACTGCCTTATCATCCAATTTTCTGCGATGTTGTTCAGGCACTAGTGTGTATGCCAAACAACCAAAAACACGCCAATGAGCAACAGATGGCTGTCATGCCAAGCCTCATATGGAGTGATAGACTACAGTGCTTTAGTGGGACACCTATTCAGTACATATGCTGCACACATGACAGCCTCAAGCCAGAAACTATGTGGTAAAGCCTGACTCTTGACCATGCACCTCGCCATCTCCGTGAGTGACCTGTTCTTTTGTTCAGAAACTCCATTCTGTTGAGGTGTATACGACACTGTACACTGGTATTTTATCCCACGTTGAGCCAGAAATGCATTAAAATCAGAAGACATATATTCCCCCCCTCGATCAGACTGGAGGGTGCCCATTTTACATGCTGACAGATTTTCAGCCAAAACCAAAAATTGTTTAAAGCACATGAACACTTCGGACTTTACTTTGAGTGGATATACCCATGCATGCCTGGAAAAATCATCAATGAAAGTCAGGAAGTAAAGGTAATTTCCAAAAGAGGGTGTCTGCATAGGACCACAGACATCACTATGTACAAGCTGCAATTTCTGTGTAGCCTGAACTGAACCATCTTTTGGAAAGGAGGAACGCTGCATTTTGCCCAAAATACAGCCTTCACAAACATGCTTTCCAGGTGCCTCACGTTTGGGCAAAGAGGACACCATTTCAGATTTCTGCAGGCGTAGCAAACTAGCAAAATTCATATGACCAAAGCATGCATGCCAAAGCTTTACATCTGACATAGCCTGAGAATCATTTACTGCACATGCAAATCATTTTCAGATCTTTCATAGTCTATGAGCTTATACAGCCCACAACATAAAATGCCAGAAGCAATAATAACATCGCCATTTGATAGATCATGAATTGTACATCTATCATCAACAAATTTCACAACCAAGCCAATCTTGGCTAATGTAGAAACTGATAACAGATTCTTCTTGATCCCTGGCACAAATAAAGCATCTGACAAAGTGAAAGAACTACCATCAACAATAGTCAAAATGATCTTATCAACTCCCATAATAGGATAAGAGGAGTTGTTGGCACATGTAACAGTATTCCCTGTAGGGGCAGGCTCAAGTGAAGAGAAGAAACTGCACTGCGAGGTAATATGTTTGGTTGCCCCACTGTCAAAGTACCAAACATCTGAGTCTACTATAGACATGCATTGATCATGAGAAGATGGGTCAAAACTGCAGAAAATAGTAAACGCCCATTCTTCTTCCTGCACAAGATTTGCAGACTCTGTTTTTGGTGTAGAGGCCTCTGCAACAACCATTCCAGCCTCTTTCTTCTTTGCCTCTTTAGCAGCCACTTTTGGACAGTTCTTTATGATATGATCATTCCCTTTACAGTACTTACAAAACAATTTCTGCTTTTCTGATTTCTTCTCATCTTTATCTTCCTTCTTCGAGTATGTAGAATTAACAGATTTCTGCTTACTAGTTGAAGAGCTCCATTTTCCTTTGCCCTTCTGACTAGCCAAGAAAGCTTGATCTGCAACTCGCATAATGGACCTGTTTTGCCTAGACTGATCTTCCTGCAACAGAACAGAGACTAACTCCTCAAATGACAAGGCATTTGGATTGCCTTTCATCATCAATCGAAGAGTAGAAGCAAAAATCTGATATGAATCAAGAAGACATTCAGAACGGTATGCACAAGTGAGCTATCTGGTATAACCTCATCAACAGAAATCAAATGTTCCTTCAAGTCTTTGATCTTTGTTAGGAAACTGTCCATTTAATCACCTTCATTCATGTGCTCGCTCTCCAACTGTTTTCAGAGGTAAGCAACACGAGCCTCATTCGTAGCTTGGTACAATGTGGTAAGTGTATCACAAGCATCCTTAGCTGTTCTGCAAGAGAGAATATGCGGAATAATGGCACGTTTGACAGACAAAGCTATCAATGCATGTGTCTGGGCATCTTTGCCATCCCAACAAATCTGCTCTGCAATAGGTGCAACAGAAATAGCAGCACGAACAGGAATCTGCAGAATATCATTTTCGACACCATCTTCATCAGCTCCAGCACATGTATTTGCAGTACCTGTAGTCAGAGGTGTAACAAGACGTCTTTCAACACCCTGCACAATGTTCCACAATCCTTTTGCAACCAGTACATGTCGCATCATATAAGCCCATAATGGGTAGTTGGTACCATCCAACTTATCCTCAACAACCAACATACGGAATACATCACTGCTTTCAGCCATGGCCGGTGACTAAAATACATTGATGCAGAAAATTGACTGTATCTCAAAAAGTTGAACAGAACTGTCCCAACGAATTCTGCTACACCTGTAGCAGACTTCAAAACGCTTATACTGGCGCACAAAAACTAGTATATACCTTTGGCACAAAAAGATGAAATAGCTTGCACAAGCGCTACGATAATGCGTTCAGAGGCCGAAACGAGCTCAGATCACAATTTCGACACCACAAAACGAAGCTGTTTTGATCTCTGAAACACCCTGAGTATGCTCACCAAATTTCATGCGAATCTGAGACTGCAAACGGAGGAGTGTCGACGGCGCCCTAGATGAAGCGACGGCCTGCTCTGATACTAATTGTTGGAGTTAGACGTCTGCTGAAGCATGCGAACAGCACAAGGAAGAAGAAGAAGCTTGGAGCACAAACACACAATACTGAATGTATTACTAGAGAATTTACAAAGATAAGTAGCCCATTAGGGCAATATGCGTATATACAAGCCGGGGGAAGAAAACCTCCTAAAGAGGGAAAAAAAGTGCCCCGACGGTCCTAGTGTGTTCACACACATCACTACCTAAATATATCAACAAAAGGGAGGCCAGCGAAGGAGAAGCATACGACAACAAGGAGCAAATGAAGAAAGTGGTAGTGACCATAGAAGATGGAGAAGGGAGATGTACATACATTGGAAAGGATGTGTCGCTGAAAGAGGAAGACGGACAGATAAACCTAATTCAAGAATATCGAGACGTGTTTGCATGGACCTACAAGGACCTCAAAGGTGTAGATCCATCCATTTGTTCTCATTGAATCCCAATGACACCTGATGCAAGACCATCGAAACAACACCCTTACACTTATAACGATGTCTATTTAGCAAAAACTAAGGAGGAGATAGACAAGCTATAGCAACCGGATTCATTTACGAGATAGAGCACAAAAAATGGGTGTTACTATAAGTGGTCGTACCCAAGAAAAATGGGAAATTAAGAGTGTGTATTAATCTGAAGAAAGTAAATGAAGCCACCATCCGTGATAGCTACCCATTACCTATCAGTGATCATCTCTTGGAAAGAGTTGTAGGGAAGGAAGTCTATAGCTTCCTAGATGGACTCTCTGGGTACAATCAAGTAGTCATTGCTATAGAGGACCAACATAAGACAACATTCGCAACTAAATAGGGAGTCTATGCTTTTAGAGTGATGCATTTTGGATGTGAAAATGCCCCTACTACTTTCCAAAGGTTGATGTGTCACGTCTTTAAAGAGTTTCTAAGGAAGAGTATGGAAGTATACGTAGATGACTTATGCATAAGGGAACTCATGGAACACTCAGGGAATTAAAACGAGTAGGAGTTTATTGGCCTAATATGCCTAAGGATGTTCATGAGCACATTAACAATTGCTCAGATTGCCAAGAGAATACTCCAGAAGACCATACCTCATTAAAATTCTCTACAATAGCACTAGACTAGAGTAGGACATTGGTGAAGTTCTTAAAAACATGAGAGCATGAGGAAGGAGCAAGCCTAGCTAGAAAGTGATCCCTAGAGGAAATAAGCAAGGACTACGTTATACTGGGAAGGCAACTATTCAAAAGAGGGAAGGACAATCAGCTATGACTATGTGTGCATGAAGGAGAGTACTTACCTATATTAGAAATGGCACATGCAGGTGCAGCAGGAGGACATTTTGTAGTCAAAAGAACTATAAAAATGATGCCCTTTGTAGGCTTGTGGTGGCCAACTCTACGTATGGATGCAAACACTTACGTACAGAGTTGTGAGGTGTGCCAAAGAGCCAAAAATCCTATTAAAAGAGATGATATGTCTCTCAAACCCATGGTTTGTGCGAGAGCCTTTTCCAAATGGGGTATCAATTTCATAAGACCTATTAATACACCAGCCAAAGGATCACATGCCGAGTACATAATAGTGGCAACAGACTATCTAACTAAATGGGTAGAAGCAAAAGCAACAAGAAAGAACAAGGCCCAAACCACAACCAAGTTCCTCTTTGAGAACATCTTTACTCGCTTTGGACTACCTATAGAGATAGTAAGTAATAGAGGAACACACTTCATTAATGAGGTAATAGAGTCCTTGATGAATGAATTCCTAGTGATTCATAAAAAATCAGCCCCATATCACCCTCAAGCCAATGGTCAAGCTGAGAGTTCCAATAAAGTATTATGTACCATGTTGAAAAAAATAGTCAACAATGGAAGGTCAGATTGGGACAAACAATTGCATCATGCAATTGGGGCCTTCCGTGTGGCTTACAAGACAGCCATTGGAACTACTCCATTTAACCTAGTTTATGGACAAAATGCAATCTTGCCAATTGACTTTTTGGTACCTACTCTATGAGTAGCACAATGGTATGAGTGGACAGGACATGAACTATCCAAGGAATTAGAGCAAATTGAGAAATTACACAAAACAAGACTACAAGCAGTTGTGGGAATTTATGTAGCTAAACAATGATAGAAAGCATATTATGATGCACATATCAAAGACAACGGCTTAAAGGAAGGAGACTTAGTTCTTGTATATACATTGAAACAACATGCCAAGAAACTGTAACAACACGGATACGGACCATTATTAATCAATAGAATCTCAACGAGTGGAGCGGTAAATCTAGCCACTTTAGATGGAGATATACTTCCCAACTACATAAGTGGATGTAGAGTCAAACGATATGTGGAGCCATTAACAAACTAGATGTTAGCACGACTCGTAGGAGCACAAAATCGAAAGAAAGAAGACAAGAGGATTCGAGAAGAATCACGCCAAGAAGCCTTAGAGCATATCAAGAGACAAAAGGAGTGGATAAGACAAAGGGATGAATGATATCTTCAGGGACAAGAACCTATACCTATGGCTAACTACCAAGTCAATAAGGCAAATAACGGGAACATGAGCATCTCCCAACCATACTTAAACCTAGGAATTGGAACCAACGATTACCAGTTGATAGATGCTCTAATTGACTCAAGAGAAGCCCTAAGCTGTATACGAAGGACGTTAATCACACATCTTCAAACAACCATAAGTTCCACTAAAGCATGCATGATAGGCATTGGAGGCCAAGTTATAGAATGTGTTGGAGAAGCCGTAATATTCCTTCACCTAGGAAATTCCACTATGGAGCAAAGAGTTTTGGTATGCAAGGATGAAGACCTAATTGAAAATCTGATCCTAGGGCAAGACTGGATTATTGAGAACGAAGTGAGCATTCATCTAGCACAAGGATACATATCAGTCAAAATAGGACATAAGGAAACCTTTAGCTTGCTGGAAGAAAGACCTTCTCACGTTCATGAGGTTATCAAACCTAAGGAAGAAAACTTAGAAAAGGAGTTAGAAAATGAATCAATAGAGTGCATGTCCAATGGATGCCCTAATCTAGAATTGCATGTAAATAAGGATGTGTTGCTTGATGATGTGCCATCCTTTGCCATGAGAGACCTAAGAGAAAATGAGGAAAATTCTTCTAAATCCACCTACTCCAAAAGAAGAACATCCACATGGAGGTCTACTATTCTAAGGTCACTTCCTTGTAATACTTGTCTACAATGGGTATGGAAGGATCAAATTACTAAGCCGAGAAACCAACACAAAAGTAGATCAACCACTCCGTGAAGACAAGAAGAAACTACCATTACTCACAATATATTGGAACCAGAAAGACTGCTTCATGTTTGGCTTCCCAAATCATTAGTAGCAGCCCATAAGACAATCAATGCATATGGATCCCAAAGAAGATCAGACAAACTACAACTCAAGAGCTCGAGAGACTTGATGGGACTTCCAACGATGCACTTAGGTGATGAATACCGTCCAATATGCTTTACATAACCCATTAGTGCCTGAAGCAAGAGTCCTAGATGCGGCAAGAGAATGGGTGATCATCCAATTCACTCATGACTTGATCAAAGAAGCTTTTGGATGGGAAAAGGATGGGAACACAGACTTGAAGGATGAAAGCCGAGGGACCAAGACCCAAACCTTCATGAATATCAACCGTATAGATATAGAAGAAGAAGTCCATTTGATCCACAAACACTTCTGCTTCCCAAACATGCATCACTACACCACACCATAGAAAATCATTGTGCAACTCTTATCTCATGCTATCAAACGGATTGGTAATCAAGTGAACATGATTCCATACATCCAAGAACATCTGTTTGAAGCTAAGAAGCAATGGAACCACAAAAAATTCTTGAATGGTAGTGTAGCTCTAACCATACTCATCTACCATGCATTAGGTATTCGAGAACATCTGAAAGAGATGCCTTCGTCTCCATAAATGGCTAAGTATGCTAAGTTAACCACGGCGCCAATGAAAAAGAAGGTCGTGAAAGTAGTAGAAGAAGCCGAAACCAGCTCTCAACCAAGGATGAGAGGCACCAAGAGATTACGAGAAATGATGAAGGCAGAAGAAGCACTTCCTGCTTCAAAGAGAATACATGTACTTCCAAGGACAAAGATTTAAGACACCAAACCAATTACAGAAGAAGAGCTAAACAAAGAAATGGTAGCGACTCACCAATACATGGAAGGTCAAGTAAACCTGTCGATACAAGGGCATCACTATCAAGAGTCTCAAGAAGAAACTGAGCAAAGGAAGAGGCTGACGAAAGTTCATAGATATAGAGAGTTGGGATTGACCAACTCTAGTTCATCTTCTGATACCCAAGAAGGTCAAGAACCATCCATGATGAATGTGGTTATCAAAAGTGATTCAAAGGATGATGGCAACTGGGATGAATTGAATCAAGTCATAGAATCCTTTGGATTGGAAGGTATGAACATAAAGCAGATCTCTGACAACACAATCATGAACACAACAAGGCAAGAATCATTTCAAGAAGAAGTTCATGTATTGAAATTGAATGCACAAACGAAGATTCAAATTATAGAGGCTCACCTCAATGGAGAAGTCCCAATCAAGATGCCAAAGAAAGAGAAAGAATAGGAAGAAGTGGAGGAGCCAGAGCCATTCACTCCAATCAGGGTTATAGCAGAGCCCTCCCCTCTAGATGTTACATTTTAGGGAAGTGCTACAAAGTCAACCACCAATGAAGAAGAGGAAAATAAAATTCAAGAACATCTTCAGATAAGAAAACCTCATAATGACACCATACATGTTGATAAAGGCAAGGATGTACTAAGAGGGGAAGCACCAAGTATCCTTAAAACATGGTTGAATGTGGATGTGGCTCAACTGAAGCCCGTAGTGAAGCAAATGATACAAACAACCATGGATACTCAACAACAAATGCTTGAAGCAGATGCAGACTATGACAAGGCTATGAGAGAGAGAAGCCAATTTCAAGTAATCAGTGAAACACTATCTGCACAATTAATTCAAGCTCAACAGTCACTCACAACCAAGGAAGTAGAAGCTAAAGAGACCATGGAAAAGTGCACTATGTTAACAACAAAAAACTAGAAACTCCAAGATCAACTCAAAGAACTCCAAAGCAAGTTTGAAGCAGGTGAAGCTGAGAAAGTGCGGATGAATGCTAGGAGTAAACTGCTTGAATCTCAAATAAAGGTATATATGGAGGAAGCGGATAACTTGAGGAATAGGAATAAAGAACTTGTGACGGCCATCTTGTGCCACCAATCCATAGATTCAGCACAAGGAGTAACAAAAACCGATACCAAAGCATTAGAGGATCAAACTCTGAAGTATGAAGATGAGCTGAAACAAGAGCAAGCTCTAAGAGAGGAGTGGGAAAAGAGATACATGAATGACACTCATGAACTTAGGAAAAGATGTAAGGTGGAAGAGAGTAAACTCATTGAAAAATTTAATGAGGATGCTAATCAAATGTCTACCATAGGAGAAGAACTCCTAAAGAATAAAGAAGCAATCATACTAGTGGCCAATGAAATCAAAGAGAAGGATGAACTCATTGCAAAATTAAAAGCTCAAATAGAACAACAGGTAACAACGGGGACACCAGTAGTTCCAAGCTCCAAAGAGGCTATCGAGGAGACTGAAGTACGTCCTCTTTCTCCCCCCATGTATCATTCACTTGTAAGGGAGGAAGTAGAGCCGAGCACTGAAAGACATGATCGGGCTATTGCAGAACTAAGCCGACATGAGAGGGCACTACTCGTGTCCCAGCTTACGGAACAGTTTGAAGAACAAGTGGTAAAGGTAATGAAAAAGGAAAAGATTGAAAGCAAAAGCCTGGAATAGATTTTGAAGCCGTTCAATATACCTTACAGAATACTCAAAGAAGAGACACGACAATATATAAGGAAGACTACCAATAAAGAACCTAATCATGATCTGCAATTCAACCTACAGACATTCACATATACACAAGAAGAATTTGATAAGGAAGATCCTGTGGAGATGCAAAGTTTTGGAGAAGAATCCCACCTTAAGGGTACACTGAGAATCAACACCATACGTGCTCCACGTTAATCCATCTTTTTGACTAGTCCCTAGACGATGCTCTTGGATGCAATTTTGGGAAGCACAACGCCAGGGTAGCTTGAATAACCAATGGCTAAACTATCTCCTACTACCTAGTCCGCCGCACAACTATCTACCGATCGAAGAATACATGGTGCAGACCATAGAATTTTGGTTATTCAAATATGCAACAGTACCAGACTTAGCCATCAAAATGACCAATAAAATATTGAGTATGCTACTTACTGTTCTAAAGGTATTTCAGCACACGTAGTACACATTTTTAAACTTCATCGGAATTAATCAAGGAGCAGATGCTTTAGTTTTTGATCTATCTACTACCCCGAGTCGCTTAATTATCATGGAAATATATTCACATCTTATGTTTCTACCAATTCCATATATGAAAACTTTTGAAGAAGCTTTCTTTACAGGGTTTTTTGAAATGGACTCAGAGATTTTTGTTAAAATATCTTCCAACTTAAATGCAAGACTGGTGGCCTATGAACTAAGTTTTTTTGCAGACGATAGACATGTACTAGATGATGGAGTAAAGTCCACACAATGGAAAGAGCTGATGATATGTCAAACGAATTTTCTTAATCATAGAGAGCAAAAAGTAATACAAACTTACTCATGTTGCCACAAAAAACCTGTCGGGGATGACAAAGTTCAAGATGAGGGACGTGTGGAGGGAGAGTCAAGCAAGAAGAAAAGAAGAAGAAGTAAAAAAACAAAACAGCTCACTAAGGAAGAACCACCCTCTACCCAAAGCCCTCCAGGGGCATGCATCAGGCTATAACGCCAAAGGACTAGGTCTTCAAGAGTGGAAATAAAGAAACATAACAATCAAGACTTTTCATGGGAGGTTGCACACAGCTTCCTCATCCACAAGATGCATGCGTCTGAACCTCTGAGGCCTCCACAGATGCGTGTGGTGGAAAGAAGTAAACATACCAGAGCAATACAATAGGGTCAGATGTGTGAGAAAAAAGTAATATCCAAAGACCAAAAGTTAGAAAGAGGGAGAGACTGAGAAGTTGAAGCGAGTGACTAAGAATATCACATTCTTAGCCACTGGATGGGTGCATGGCAGCCCAAATTAACACTGCAAACTTAGAAGCAAAGCCTTTCAAGGGACGATAGAGACAAAGAGGGGGAGAGTGTTGCAGAGAAAAGAGGTAGAGAAGAGGAGCCCCAAAATTTTCAGATTACAAACATAATTTTTCTTCTTCAAAATCCCATGAAACTCCCTTGAAGCCATGTAAATGCACTAGAGGAGTCCTCTAGATGCATAAGCCCCAAATCATTGTATTATATTCCTTGTAAAATAGTAGGAAATTAGAGTTAATCAATAAAGTGCAAGTCTCTTATGTGAAAGGACCATTTTTAGGGCACATGTATATAATTCACTTTGTGACTCTTGTAAACAACTTTTGCCATTGTGAAGAATTGAAGAAGAATTTCGAATTTTCTTCTTTCCTATAGATTTCCTCCTTCTCCATGATCTTTTGTGTGTGTCTAATGCTTGAAATCCATGTGTAGGACAGTTATCTATCCCTTCCCATCGCTTTTGAACTGTTGTAGTGTGTGAATGAGCCATTACAAGTTGTGGAGTGAGTGTTGGTGCTTCCCACCATTCACTAATTTGCTCATAACTTGAAGTGCATCTGTCAGATTCGAGTGAAAATATGAGCATTAGATGGGTCTCGTTGAGAGCTTCGAAACAATCCCACTATCACATTCGGAGTTTGGAGCTGAGATAAAAGTTCGAATTTGTGCTTACTACTGTAAATGGTATCGCAACATGAAATTTCATAAGATTAGTGAGCTGGAGGGGTAGCTGAGACTTTTCACATGCATTGTAGCTTAAATACTTCACTTAACATCATGTGTGCACACGTCTTCATACACTTGGTTCATATGGTTCCTCGGATTGTTAATTAAACATGTATCGATCCACCACTATATGCACTTGTGAGGTGATTGAGGTCTAGTCTCATCGACACAAGTCCCTAAGGCTTCACGAGTTAGGTACACACATGCTAATCATGAAGCTAATTCTTCCTCTTTGGCTCATTGATGATATTCCCATGAAAGGATGTGAGGAAAAGAAGAGATGAAACCCTAGACCTTTTAGAATGTAGGAAATTTGTTAATGACCATATCTTTGATTGTGAATGAATATTCAAAAGATTTGAAGAGGTTGGTCTAACAAATGATGAAACCCTAGAATCTTTAGGATATAGAGAATTGTTTATTGAACATATTTGTGATTTTCAAGGAATTTTCAAAAGATTTGAAGAGGTTGGTCTAACATTTTCTATTGAAAAATTTGTTTTTTGGTGCCAATGAAGTACTCATTGTTGGACATCAATGTGGTCACTATGGTCAGAGACCCTGCCCACCTGATGTTGATGCCATAAACAAGATATCTGAGACTTGTAGCAATGTAATTGAAGTGAGAAGTTTTTAGGAGCTTGTGTCTTCTATGCTATTTGGATACTCCACTTCGCATGTAATGAACTAGAGGAGATTTGAACTCACAACCTCCTAGCTAAGAGTGTGATGGTGTAATAAAGTGATAGGTAGGAGATGGTAGAACCACACCCTTGACAAGGAGATGGTTGAACTACCCCCTAAGAGGGACAATTAGGAAGTAATCCTCAACCATGGCTTTTGGGGCAAGTGGTTAGCCCATCACACTCTTAGCTAGGAGGTTGTGAGTTCAAATCTTGTATAGTTCATAACGTTGGTATCAGAGCTTAGGAAGTAGGCTTAGGAAAGGAGGATCGACCAAATGGCCTCTAAAAAAGGCACTTGTATACTCTATCAAGTGAAAGGTTACTAAGTGGTAAGATCTTCCCACTTAGTACTCTTAGGTTTGAGAAATCTTCCCAATAAAGATTGGAGTGTATCTTTCAATCCATAGGTTGGATTGAGGCATGTAAGATATCATTGGAAAGATATCAAAATGAGATTTCCAAATATATTAAACTATCTATGAAGTCTAAAGCTCTTCAAATACCTTGGGTGGTACTTGATTGAGGGTTCAAGATACCAAACATGGGTGGGAATGAGGTTCATGGTACAAAGGTTGAGAACACACCATTGTTACGAATAAGGTTCAAGAAACTATGTGAGGTTGAGGACATCAACTCAAGGAATCTAGGAAGTTCAAGAGCTAATCATCGAAGTTAGAGGGATACTAAAGCATATAATTGAGAAAAATGATCAACCAATGAGGGAAGAATGTAATAGAGTGATAGGTATGAGATGGTTGAACCAAACCCTTGACACATAGGAGACGGTTGAACTACAACATAAGAGGGAGGATTGGGAAGTAATCATCAACCATGGCTTTTGGGGCAAGTGGTTGGCCCATCACACTACTAGCTGGGAGGTTATGAATCCAACACCCCTATAGTTCATTATAGATGGTCTAATCATTTGCCCCAAAATCCATTGTTGAGTATTACTTCCTAATCCTCTCTATAAGGGTGTAGTTCAACCATCTCCTACCTATCAAGGGTGTGGCTCAACCATCTCCTACCTATCACTTTATTACATTCTTCCCCCCCTTAGTGGATCACTGTCCTCAATGACCTACTCATCTATCCCTCTAGCCTCGATGATGAGCTCTTGAACTCCCTAGGTGCACTTGAATTGATTTCTTCAACCTCACATAGTTTCTTGAACCTTTTTTGCAACCTTGGTGTCTTGAAGTATTAGAAAATAATGATCAAGAGGAATAATGCAGTGGAATTAGATCATCAAGTAGAGTAAAGAGAGGCAAAGCATGCCAAAAAAATGTACACAGATAGAGAGATAGAGAACTCAAATTCTCTAATTGCCAACAGCAATCTATATTCAACAATGATAATGTCCACCCATGCACTCCCACAATGGAGCTTCAATGGTGATATAGTTAGATTTTAGATGAAGGGCTTTATGATGTTTATATCTGTGATTTACCTCAATAATCTGGGTTTGCGTAATCCACTGATTTAGGCATGATCTTTGGGATCGTTTGATGCTATGTTTTAGGCATAATCATTGGGATCATCTATAATTTTGGAACATCCATTACGTAATTATCGGACTGAGTAAACCACCAAATTGGTCACCAAGAAAATTCGGACTAGCGAACTAGTTACTGTAGTTCTAGACGGTTGACTACTAATCTGGTCATCGAAGTTTTGGACAGGTTGAACTACCAAACTAGTCACTGTAATTCCAGATAGGTTGACTACTAAAATGTCACACATCCAAACTTCTTCTGAGATTCTAGAAACATCACTGTAATTTTGCATTAGGTGACTACCGAATTTTCATAGCTTCGGAATTCTGGTATGACTAAAGTATACACCCTGGCTAGCCTTTTGAGTAGACTCACATAGATCATCTAGATCTTTTGCTGGTCTCATTAGAACTCATGACAAATTTCCGGACTCTCGTAATGGATTCTCCTCATAATCAGGGCCGTATAACTTACAGTACCATAGATCATTTGTGGTCACATGCAGGTGGAGTATTGAGTATATCTAAGACCCTCCTCAATGTCCACCTGCATTGACCTACCTTCTTGGTCCAATGCCAAGCTTTGGAAGATGTCGAAGCAGTTGCTCTCTCCCTAGAGCCTTGGTGAAAATTTCTACTGCATTTTCATTTGTTCAACAATAGCTCTACTCCACGTCCTCGATCAACTCTCACACATAGTGATACTAGATTTCTATGTGTTTAGTACGTGCTTGACAAGTAGGATTCTTGGCGATGGCTACGCAACTCTAGTTGTCACATCGTAACCTTGTAGCCTCCTATCCTTGAATTCCTATATGACATAGGATCCTTCTCAACCATATTGCTTCACATGCAGCAAAACATGCTGCTTTGTACTCAGCTTTGATATAAGATAGTGCTACGATTGGTTGCTTTTTACTGATCCAAGAAACAATTCGTAAACCTAAAGAGAAGCAATATCCGAAAACTAATTTTTTGGAATCAATATCCCCTACCCAATCTGAGTCCAGTATCCACTCAAAGATAATCCTTCACCATAAAGAATACCAGACTCAATGGTTCCTTTGACGTATTCTAGTATCCATGTGCATGCCTTCCAATGAGTTAGATATTGCTTATTAGAGAACGTGCTTACTACACCAATAGCATAAGAGATATTTGGTCTGCTGTTACACAAGTAAATGAGACTTCGAACTAATCTTTTGTATCTTCCAATATCCACCAGAGGTGAAGTATCTTCAATATACAATTTTGTGTTGACTTCTATCTGTGTAGAGATTTCTTTGCAATCCTCCATGTCAAATGCCTTTAGCACTTGCTTCACATACTTTTGTTGTGAGATAACGATCTTCCTTGGTTCTTGTCAAATTTCAAGACCTAAGCAATAGTGCATTAGTCCTAGATCCATGATTTCAAATTTTGAACTCAAGGCATCTTTCATTTGTTTAAGAAGTGCATCTTTAGAACATACAAATTAGCTTTAGAAGCACATATTTTGAATCCTATATCCAAAAGATACCTATCTATCCACTGGTACCAAACTCTAAAGGCTTGTTTTAGCCCATACAATGCCTTTTTTAGCTTACATACTTTGTTCTCTCAATGGGAAGCCTCAAACCCTGGTGGTTGAGAAACATATACCTCCTTGAGGTCTCCATTTAGGAATGCTGATTTGACATCCATGTGGTATACTACCCATAGTTTATGTGCAGCCACAATTAGTACTAACTGAATAGTAGCCATCCTTGCTGTTGGTGCAAATGATTCAACGAAGTCAATGCCCTTGACTTGGGAATAGCACCTATGCAACAAGTCTAGATTTGTACTTCTCCAAAGTACCATCCATCTTGTATTTTGGCTTCCAGATCCACTTGATGTCAATGACCTTCTGCTTTGGAGGTCGCTCCACTAGCTCCCAATTTCCATTCTTCATGATATTGTTCTATTTTGTTTGCATAGTAGTTCTCCAATTTTGATTTTGGAGTGCTTCTTCCACACTTGTCGGCTCCTTTGCTTGTTTGTCGATAATCTCAAACTACTGAGTTTGCAATATGGGCCTCTGCCCATCTCTCTTCCTGTATTCTATGTGACTGCCTTGGACCATTTGCAATCTGTTCAATTGATTGTGGGATTGGATTTGTAGAGTCATTGAGCTGCCTCACCCAATGTGGTAATGGATTTTCCACTTGAGTGGTAGCAGATTGGTGACTTTCAGTCTCCTCATCTGAGGATGATGCTTCCTTATCTTCCATAAAAGGGCTAGCTCTTTGGTCAGGTTCATAGTGGATTACTTCTTGGTCTGTTGATAAAGTGAAGGTTTCTTTTCTTCTTCCACTACATGCAACTGCTCCTCCTTGAACACCACATTGCAACTCACTATGATCTTCTTTGCCTTCGGGTCATAAAGCTTGTAAGCTTTCTTTTCTTCATTGTACGCTAAGAAGATAAATTTGGTGCTTTTTGGTTGAAGCTTCTTTCTCTCTTTGTCTAGAATGTGTACATAACACTCACTTCCAAACAATTTGAAATGGGAAACAGAACGATTTCTACTAGTGTAGGCTTCTTGTGGAGTTTTTCCATCAAATGCCCTATTGTAGCTACAAGTCAAGATGTAAACATCCATGTTTATAGCCTCTACCCAAAAATGATTAGGTAGTCCTTTTTCCTTCAACATGCACCTAGACATTTCCATGATGGTTTGATTCGAGCATTTAGCAACACCATTCTGTTGAGGGCTATGCATTGTTGTGAGTTCATACTTGATTCCTTTGCCCTTACAAAAATCATCAAATTCTATTGACATGAACTCATTGCCACCATCCGTCATGTACTTCTTCATCTTTTTCCATGTTTCAGTTTCAACAAGCTGAAGCCATTGTTTAAACTTACCAAAAGCTGAGCCTTATCACAAGAGTACACCCACATCTTCCTAATGTAGTCGTCCACGAGTAACATGAAGTAGGAAGATCCTCCCAAGGCTTGTGTAGACATTTTTCCACACGTCACCATGCACCAACTCAAGAGGACCGCTTGCTCTATTCTTGCTTACTTGTGGAAATGCCTTCCTTTGCTACTTGCCCATCATGCAAGCTTCACATGGTTCTTTCATCTCTACAGTTGGAGGGAGGTGAGCAATCATATCTTTTCGGTGCATCTCTTTCAGTATGGGTAGCCTATGTGGCTAAATCTCTCATGTCAAAGCTTACTTGTGACCACATTTATCATGGTTGTAAGAGCAGACAAGTCATATAGGCTGTTTCTCCTTATCTTGGTCCTGACAACATTGTTGTTCCGGTCTAAAATCTCAGCTCGCGTCTTGCTGAAAGAAACTTGATCACCTTGATCAATTATAGAAGCTATCTAAATTAGATTTCATTTGATTTGTGGAACATACAACACATCCGAAAGCTTTCTAATGTCCCCGTTATGGTTAATGAAAGAGACCATACCTTTTCCCTTAGTAGGACATCTTGCATCATTACTTACTTTTACCATGATGGGTCCCCCTAGAGGTTTTAGGGAACTATAAAGGTCTTTTCTGCTTGTCATGTGATGAGAGGCATCACTTTCCAATACCCGTGAGTCATCTATAGCTGAATCTTCAGCTGAGGAACACATTTCCTCTACTGTTCAAATTTTATGGGCTGTAGAAAAACTTGAAATGCATCTTTTTTGACAACAAGCTTTATTAATAACATCTTTTAGGCATGAAATTCAATAATGATGTCGCCGAGTGGGAACACAGGTGTTTTCTAGCAGCGATAACGATAGCTTTTCACAAAAGAAAAATCATGTTTTTATCTAGTTTATGGAAATTATAAAGAAGAAAGGTTTTTTTTTTTTGAAGTTACAACGAATAGGAAATAACGCACACACCCAACCTCGTAAGATAGAGGCACCCATCAACTTGAGGATTCTTCTAGGTACATCCAGCCACAAAAATTGAACCCAGGACTTCCTCCCTCAAAGTTAAGGGCGTGAACCATTAGGCCACGCCCACTGGACAAAAGAAGAAAGGTATTGAGGAGGTTCTATGTTCTAATCTCGCCAACGAAGATCAATATAATTCTTTAATATAGTATTTAGAATGCGATATTCGACTTGAATTAGAAAGAAAAGAAACTTCTGAACTCTTAGTACTTGATAGATGCATGTTCATTCACATATATAACGAAAGTCATTGTGTATTTCGATTCTTTTGGCACATAAACAATAAAAAATCTTTTTTATTGACTTTCGAATGAGTTTCTCAATGATTAATGTTTATTTTTTATACAGATTATCAAGTAATGCCTTTCATTGAGCAACGTATGAATCCAGTCACCTACGTGTATCATCTCATTGAAATTGTTTGAGAAAATCTTTTGAACGTTGCTTCTAGAGAATTCAAAAGAATTTCCATTCAAATTTCAAATGTATTGAATGAGATTTCTTTGGCGAAAAGAAAGAGTGATTGAAGTGGTGTCTGTCATGGACGTGGCTTTGATGGGACATGATGTTCATGGCTCTCTGGCACCCCCTCATAGAAATCAAAAAATATGTCTTCTTATGGCAAATTCTTCATCGTGGAATCTGGACCAACCTTAAGGCTAGCAAATTTTGTGGGATACCTCCCTGGTGCAAATGCTACTACCGGTCTATCGAAGATGTTGCTCACATCTTCTTTAACTGTCTCAATTCCAACAGGCTCTGGCAGACTGTTGGAAAGAACATTAGTCTCAGAAACATATCAATTGGAAGCAAGCTCTGCTCGGAGAAGCGATCGGCTGGTCCGCGGCTCTCTGGAACGCCATCAGAGGAGAGATCCTATGGAAAACATGGCGGGAAAGATGTGCTTTTAACTTTGGTGACTCCCCCAAAGAGTGGTCGATTGAGCAATCGTTGTTCCTCCTTGGCAAAAGGATTGTTAACTGTAAGAAATCACCCCCCTTCAGGCACCATCATGTGCTCCTTTTGATCAACAACAAGCTTAAACCCAAGTGGGCCCCATATGAGGGTGACAAGAGGGTGATTAACCTTCTTTGTAATGCCATTTAAACTCTGTAAAAGCTACCCCTGCTTTGTGGGATTCAGGGGGTCCCGTGGGCACTAATCCCCTTCTCTTGTACTTTTTCTTTAATTAATTCAAGTCGGGGAGAGTAGGCTAAAGCCGAACTTCCTTTATTAAAAAAAAAGAGTGATTGAATTTCCATGCTTTTAAATATTATTGATTTTTTCATTGATTCAATAGGAGTGAGAAAATGTCTTCAAAAAATGCTAATTTCGAAAACATTCCATTCACTCATGTGCAACCAAACATTGATTGTCTTTTACCAAGCAAAACTGCTATTAATTAAAGACTTTTTTCACTAATGCTTTGCTTTCAAATGCTAGAATTTTTCCAGTTAAGCATAAATGCAACTCACTTGACTTTCCTTGAAGCACCTCGGGTGTGCCGTCATTTGAAACATTGGTAGTTGGAATTGAACCACTAATCTCAGCACCTTCATGATAGCGGAATACTTGCAATAGGCAAGGGTAATGGAATTGTGCCAAAAGAAATAGTAGGCATATGTTGCCACGTGGTAGTCATGTTTAAGTGTAGAGATGCAACATATGAAACTATGGCTAATTGTAATTAAGGTCACTCTTGTTTGAGCCACTGAGATGGGATTATATTGCATCATTGTGAAGTATTATTATTATTATTATTATTATTATTATTATTATTATTATTATTATTATTATTAGATTGGATTCCATATTTTTCAAAACTTTGATCTTTTTTGTGTGATTTTATCAGGTTTCTCAATAACCATGTAGTAGGACCATCTTGTCCAATAAAACCTCCCCTTATGGTCTAACCATTATGACATTCAGGAGATAAATCCTTGAACTCACCAAGTCCAAATGGATTTCCCATAATCATTTTGATAAATGAAGACCCCTAATGTATTAGTGTGCATGAAGGCAAGTCAAATTTGAAATTCACCCTCAAGCTTAAACATCCAATCTATCGGGGATTTTTCATATCCATAGAACTTGATGAGGCCATTATTTCATTGAAAATTATTGAATCATTTGATGTGTAATAAGTGTGCTCCTATTCAAGCCTTTAACACTCTCAACTATAGAGATGCTACTAGATGCCATTCATAGTAATCTTCCTCATTTAGGAATCAGACATATACAAACATTCAAGCAAGCAGACAAGGAAATTGTGTGATTCTTTTTCCTCTCTCAAATGAACTCAAAAGGTAAAATCCATACCTCGATATGACAATTCTTACTCAACCCTTTGTGGAACCTCCCCTCCAACTGAATAAAAAATCAAATGTACACCTACAAAGAATAATACCACTGTTTTTATATACAAGCTTAGAAAGAGAAGAATAGGTGAGCATTGGATCTATGAATAGTGAAGAAGGATATGGATTGACTAGGAATTCTTCAATGATCTAGACTCGAGAAGAGCACAAACCAACTCCCCCCCCCCCCCCTATGTAGAGGTGGTTTATATCTCAAGGCCCTTTGCTCGATAGAGGTACATAGATTCAAGTCTATCTTAGTGGCCTTTTTTACGGTCGATTTGGACTCTTTTTGGAAAATATCTCACACTCCCTCTAATTCTTAGCAAGAAACAAGCCTTTGCATAAGAACAATTGCCTTGCCAACCTAGGGTAATCATTGGCAATTCATTGGACTTTCTTACGTATTTTTGCACCAAATTTCACGTGTACATGGCATATGACTTGGGTAACCTTGAAATAGTCTTAAGTTTCACTTTTGAGCATTTTGTGCATGAATGATTGCTCTGCATATCCCCTTCTTCTCCGGCAATATGCTCAAATGCAACTTTTCTTGCAATCACCTCTTGGCACATGCAGATCTATGTCCTATAACACACTTGAAGCCTCAACAGTATCCCCTTGCATGAGAACGATTACTTTATGCCTTTTGTAGCTTTTAACTTGTTTGAGATCAATTTAGCCTTTCTCACATGCAAAACTACTTTTCCATTCGCATTACACGTAGATCTATCATCACAAAATGAGCACTTACCACTCTTTGCACATGGGTGATTTTCGTACTATCTGCCTCCTTCACGACTTAAACAGGCTCTCAATGCCCCTTCTTGAGCTTGCATTATACTCTTCGAAGCTTCCACAAGTCAAGAACTAATACTCTAGCCACCAAACATGTGTAGAAAGTGAAGAAAAGAGGAAAAAAGAGAATGGAAGGAAAAAATGAAGAAGAAAAAGAAGAGGTAACTAAGCTTTAATGAAAAATTCAAAAAGCCTAACCCTAAATCTAAAATTTCACTATTCCTATCTATCTACCTATCTAGCTATTTAAATTGGCAAATAAGATGGAGGAGTACGTAGAACACATGCAAAAAGCACCAAAAGCATGTATCTCATGTGAAAGCTTGTCATCATGCATGTTCGTCATGAACTCCCTCGACAACAGTGCCAAATTTGTAAAGATCATGATGTCATAGTGTAAGAGCATACATGATAAGAAGAATGCCATATCCATGGAGGAACTAGTCAGTAAGTATGAAGAGATGAAAGCGACGAGATAGATTCACACACACCTAAAAAAGAGCAAGGCAAGCATTCACAAGGCTACACACATACACGCATGCACATGCACACACGAGTAGGCAAGAGATATGATGCTTCAAGAAGCTCACTCTATTGCAAAATTCTAATACAGAAGCTCCTAAGAGTTTTAAGCTCTTTTGGCTCACTCCAAATAAGTAACCCTCATCTTCAAAATAGTTTCTAGAGGCTATTTGGAGGCCAAAATGATGTGACAAAAATACAAAATCGATGTGGCTATTCTAGTCATAGCCATGAAGCTTGAGTACTACTCACATTTTACATGGAAGGCCTGATTACCATGGAAATAGAATTTTATACCAAAAATAGGCAATTTTACATGCATTTTGGGTAAAAAGTTGGAGGAGATCTAATCTAAGCAGGGATTTGAGATGCGAAAAATTAATAGACTCCCTCCTTTACTTCCAAGCTTCTGCTTCCCTTTTACCATATTCTTCATCCTTTGACTAAGCTTTGATCACTTTCACTCAATGATTTTTAGGCCGAATTTTGAGCTTCGTCCAACACATGCCAATCATGATGTTAATTTTTTCTCTTTGGCACATTGTTGATATTCCCATTAAAGGATGTGAGGAAAAGTCAAAACATGAAACCGTAGACTCTTTAGGATGTACAAAATTTGTTATTGACCATATCTCTGATCGTGAATGAATATTCAAAAGATTTGAAGAGGTTGGTCTAACAAGAAATGAAACCCTAGACTCTTTAGGATGTAGAAAATTTGTTATAGACAATATTTGTGATTGTGAAAGAATATTCAAAATATTTGAAGAGGTTGGTCAAACTTTTTCTATTGAAAAATCTATTTTTGGTGCCAATGAAGTACTTTTTGTTAGACATTTATGTGGTCACTATGGTCAGAGACTATAGCTAGCTAAAGTTGATGCCATAAAAAAGATATCTGAGTGTTGTAGCAATGTAAGTGAGGTGAGAAGATTTCTAGGATCTTGTGTCTTCTATGCTATTTGGATACCTTACTTTGCACATGTTGCTAATTGTCTTTATGATTTGCTCAGGAAGAATAGAAAGCTCATATGGACTGAAGAACATTCTAAAGCCATGAGAAAAGTGAAAAGACTGCTAATTGAAGCCTTATTTTAAAAAGAGTTGATTATTCATAAATTGAAACCATTATTTTGATTGTAAATACTAGTGCTATAGCTATAGGATGGGTTATTGGTCAAAATGATGAAGGCAGGAAGAGATATGCAGTTAGATTCAGTGTTAAAACTTTGCATGAAACTTAAAGAAAATAACCACAAATGAAATGGGATATTTGGGGTTTAATCACGACTTTAAAGGAGTACAAGAAATACTTTATAGGAGCCAATGTAATCGTTGAAACAGACTACATGTCATTAATTGGTATGATTGCAAATTGTTCATAACTTGATATCACAATGCTGAGATGGATATCATAAATGAAATTTATAAATCGAGTTTTAGTTCACTTTGTTAGAAAACCTGATATTGTTGGTGATATGAGTTCTAGAGCTAAGTTTGAAGATGATTTTGATAATGCAACAAAAATGGATATAAATTTAATCAATTATGATCCACAAGTATTTGACTATGAAAATTTAATGATGATGATTATGAAGGAGAGTGGAAAGATATTGGTAGGTATCTTAGTATGCTAGAAAATTCTCCTACTTGTTCAACAAGTACATTCAAAGACATTACAAAATGAGCTTATAATTTCTTCTTAAAAGTAGGATTTATTTGGAGACATGCTAGGGGGATAGAAAAAATGCCACAAAGGGCACTAGGAAAGAAGCAAATTTAATTGAAAGTTTATGAACTTACATGATACATTATGGGCTTGACATAAAGGGTTTGTAGCTACGAATGAAAAGATTAGGGAAATTTATTGGTGGTCGGGAATCTATAGCAATGTAAGGTATTATGTAAACACTTGTACTACATGTCAAATATATTCATCTATTAAACACAGAGGTCCTTTGCATCCTACCTATCCTCCTTGTATTCACTACAAGTGAGTAGTTGACCTTATGACCATGCCTAAAAGCATTGATAAGATGAGATACATTGTACTTGCAAGAGAAGATCTTACAAACCATGTAGAAGTCCGAGCACTACGATTTGATATGACATATAATGTTTGTAAATTTTTACTTGAAAGAGATTAGATGCACAAGAGGCTAGGGAATTCTTTGCACGACATGGACTTCGATCTTTTAAAATTCTGAAAAACTTCTCCATGTCAAAGTTTATGGGGAAGAGCTAGTATATGAGAAGTGTTTATGGAAGCTATAAAGAAGGAAGGTTTTAAGGAGATTGAAGGCAATTCATACTTGAAGAAACTTTGAAGCTTGAGTTAGTTCTGAAGAAGACAAACGCTGAAGGAGACTTTGAAGAAAAACGCTGGACAACAATTAATCATTGAGGATTGAAGAAGATTGAAGGACGTTGATGGAGTTGAAGTGAAGTAGAAGGAGATATGATTATTGGAATGCTTGATGTAATGTACTTTTTAAGTTTATTTGAATTGAATTCTGTAATATCATTGATCAATAGTTGAATGTTCATTGGTCAATAGTTGAATGTTCAGTTTCATCAAAGTTACATTTCTATAAACTTTCAATTGAATCAACTTCTAGTGTACAAGTCTATCATACTGGATAGAACATTATCATATAGAGCAATATTAGACTTGACTTAGAATGAAAAGAAACATCTGAGCTCTTTTTCTGCCGAATAAAATCATTGTTTATTTCGATCCTTTTGAGACATAAACAATAAGAATGAGTTTATCAATGACTAATGTTTATTGTTTATATAGATCATTCATATAAAATAATGCCTTTCATTAAGGAATGTTTGAAATTGTTTGAGAACATCTTTTGAACGTTGCTTCTAGAAAACTCAAGAGAATAATTTCCATTTAAACTTCAAATGTATTGAATGAGAAAGAGTGATCGAATTTCCATGCTTTTGAATATTATTGATTTTTTCATAATATGAATGAGAAAATGTCTTCAAAAGATGCTTACTTTAGAAACATTCCATTCTCTCATGTGCAATCAAACATGGATTGGCTTTTACCAAGAGAAATTGATGTCAATAAATACTTCGTCACTAATGTTTTTCTTCCAAGGGCTAGAATTTTGTCAGCTAAGCATGCACCATCCTTTAAAACATTGGCAAAGCATGCACCATCCTTTAAAACATTGGCAGTTGGAATTGATATGCCAAACTAAGCACTTGCTCAATAGTGACGTATGTGGAATTTGCATAGGTAATGGAATTTTCCCAAAAGAAATAGTAGGAATAGGTTCCCACATGGTAGTCATGTTTCAAGGTAGAGATGCAACATATGAGACTATGGTCGATTGGAGTTAAGGTCACTCTTGTCTGAGCCATTGAGATTGGATTATATTGCATCATTATAGCAGTAGTGACAGATCACACACCTGAAGTAGGTGCTACAATGGTGAATACAGGATTGGTTGGAATGATGGAGATCAAGGGATTAGGACTCTTGGGGCTGCAAGTTTTACAATTATTTTCCTATTGAGAATATGAGAGTGCATCTCCATTTTGTATCTAGGAGACACTCCACTTCTAGTTCATTTTCAATTTATACTATCTCTCTGTATTTGGATACCTTGCCATTTGCTTCTACATGTGTATTCATTCTTGTTCAATGGGCATTCTCCCACATATGATGTACTTTGGAGAGCCCCCTCCAACTCTAAAGAAGGAGGGCCTCTCCTCCACGTTGTACTTGGTTCGAGGCTCGAGGATCCTACTCCATGCTCTTGGCAATCTCATTCTAATCCATGTGTGTTTTCCCCTTTCATGGTCTACTCACTTTTGACTCTCACTCTCTTTCATTTTGTGAGTACACTCTTCTTTTCATTTTGCTTTCATGTGTGTACTCTCTACATGGTATTGGAGCATTAGGTGGAGGTCTTGGTAGATAATTTGGTGGTAGTTTTGGTGGTGGTTTTGACATATTTAGGTAGTGATGTGTGTGAACACACTAGGGCTGTTCGGGCACCTTTTTCCCTCTTTAGGAGTTTTTTCTCCCCCGTCTTGTATGTATGACTATAACCCTAACAGGTCATATATCTTTGTACATTCTCTTGGTAATACATTTTGTATACATTTTGTATTGTGTGTTGTGCTCCAAGCTTCTTCTTCTTCCTTGTGCTATTCATGTTGTCGGGATGAAATCCCTCAGGGAAGTGTACCTCAAGAATTCTTTTCAAGTCCATTTTGTTGACTTCTAGGTGTAATATGGTGTTTTTTACTACAGAGAGTTATAAACTGCATATTTGTACATAGTTCACTAACCTATCTCTAAACCCCTAAAAACCCGGGTTTGAACCTTGGAAAACCTAGGTTTGACCCTTAGGAAACCCTAGGATTTTAGCCCATAAGTGTAAATAAAACTTTTAATTGATATGTGTGACCTTAATTGTATACAAACCCTAACTTTTCTTGATTAAAACCCTAGGTTTGAGCCTTAGAATTGGCATTTACACTAATTCTAACCCTTTGGTTATTTAATTCCATACATAAAGTGTGAAAGCAAACCTTAGTCCAAGAAAAATAAAAAGAGAAAAAGAAAAAGAACCGAAAATAGAAAGAAGAAAAATGGGAAAAACAAAAAGAGAAAAACCAAAACAAAAATAAGAGATGGGATTTTCCTAAAATAGCATATGAACATGCAAGAAGGTTTTGGAAATAGAAAGTTTGGATAAGGAGATTAAAAGATTCTAGAGAGAAGTCCTAGGGGGGAACATATAAATAGGTGTCCAAACGTCATTTGTTTCTCCCCATGGATTGTTTTTGTGGATCTTCTCTCGAGGTGTCCCATGATTTGAAGAGGGTTACATGAAGTAAAGAAAAGATTTGAAGGCCAACATCAAGAATTATACCCCCGTGGTTCTTCTCTCTAGGTGGAAGTTTCTCATGATTCGAAGAATACTACATGAAGTAAAGAAAAGTTTTTGAAGACCGAAGTAAAGAGTATCCCCGTGGTTTCTCTCGGGGCCCAAGATTCTCATGATTTGCAGTATCATTCGAGATACTATATGAAGTGAAGAGAAGTTTTTGAAGATCTGGCGTGAAATGTTACCAGTGCAAATTTTCTCTCCAGGTTGCATTTGATCCTTTTTTTGAGATATTATATGAAGTAAAGTTGAAGAGTTTGAAGACCGAAGTGAAGAAGCATATCCCCATAGATTCTCTCGAGGTTTGACGGGTTGATCTTTTTGGAGATATTATATGAAGTAGAGTTGAAGAGTTTGAAGACCAAAGTAAAGTAAAGAAGCATTTTCACCCCCGTGGATTCTCTTCAGGTCCTGGTACTCTTGATGTGAAAGCATGGATTGAAGTAAAGTGAAGCATTTTATCCCCGTGGATCTTTTCTGTGGATCTTCTCTCCAGGCCCAGGATTCTCGTGATTTGAAGTACCATTCGTGAATTATATGAAGTGAAGACAAAACTTTGAAGGCCCGACATGAAACATTAGTCCCCGTGGGTTTTTCTCTTCAGATTGCAGTTGATTTTTTGAGATGTTACATGAAGTGATTGTGGATCTTTGAAGTAAAGAGAAGCAAAGTTATTGCCATAAAGACTTGAAGTAAAGCTTTGATAGAAAATTGTAGTAAAGTGAAGACTGATCACAAAGAGAACTGAAGGGAAGCTCATGGGTGCCTTCTCGCACTGTAGCGGGAAGTCTATACTGTATCATTGATCTGCACTATAGTGGGATTCATTGTATTATTTAGAGCTATTCATTGGACGATGCCAATTGTATTTTCATTGTATCATTGAGCATAGTCTCTTTATCTGGCACATCGAGCCTAGTGATTTCTATTTCCTAGCATTGTATTTTGTTTTTTCATCCACGACGCTTATGAGCATATGTGCACGACTGAGCACTTCGAGCCTTTTGTTGGAGTTAGACATCTGCGGAAGCACACAAATAGCACAAGGAAGAAGAAGAAGCTTGGAGCACAACACAATACTGAATGTATTACCACTAGAATGTACAAAGATAAGTAACCAGTTAGGGCTATAGGCATATATACAAGCCGGGGGAAAAAACCTCCTAAAGACGGAAAAAGGTGCCCCAATGGTCCTAGTGTGTTCACACACATCAATACCTAAATATATCAACAAATCCCCCTTGGGAGTGATGCAGTGAACAAGGAGTTGGCACTCATGTATAAGGAAGTACCAAGCTATGTGGAATCAATCCACAAAAGGAAGTAAGCCCAAAGCTTTGTAAAAAGCTTCAAACTTCTCCCTAGGTAGAGCCTTCGTGAAAAGGTCTACAATGTTCATCTGTGTGGGCACATATGCCAAGGTGATCTCTCCAGCAAAGAACATCTCCCTGACATAATGATAATGCACCTCAATGTGCTTAGTGCGAGCATGGAACACAAGTTTCCTCGGAAACCCTTCCAGCCCACTCCTAGAGATGATTCTATGCCCAAACCTATGCAGATAGATGTAACTAGGTTCCAGCCTCTAACACCACAAGAGAAAAAAAGAAGGAGGGATAACAAGTTATGCATGTATTATGGAAACCTTGGCCATATAACAATTAATTATCCCAACAAGAGAAAAAACTCTTGAAAGAGACCGTACAACTAGACCATGATATAAGAAAGGGTCTAATAATTCTAGCTACACCCATAGAAACATGTCTTGCACCTGTCCAGTTAATCATGGCCAAGAAGACCCTTTCCCTTATAGCCCTAGTAGATTTAGGAGCCTTCTCATGTTTCATCAATGAAGGATTGTTTAAGAAATATGGAATTCCTATACTTCAAAAGAACAAACCAGTAGTAGCTGAAGTAGTAGATGGTCGACCTCTAGCATCTAGGAATATAACCATGGAAACCACACCATTAAGATTACACCTTGGTGACCATGAATCCCACATATGTTTCAATGTAATATCGAGCCCAGAACATCTAGTTGTCATTGGAATGATCTGGTTAAAGAAACATAATCCAAACATTGATTGGGAAAAGAATAAAATCACGCGTCAAGGTATCCACAAGAACTCAACATATATTGGAGCCAAAGCCTTCATACATGCAGTAAGGAAGGAACCGACATACATGATCTATGCCATACCAACTCAAGAATCCAAGAAAGAGGATTCAGTGCAGCTACCCGATCAGTACAAAGGCTTTTAGGATGGTTTTGAAAAGAAGAATGCAGGTATCCTCCCAGAGCATAGACCTTATGATTGTGCCATAGAACTTCAAGAGGGAGCACAACTGACCTTTTGACAAATCTACAGACTATCACGAGAGGAACTCATAGAACTATGCAAGAACATTGATGAGAATCTAGCAAAGGGCTTTATCAAATACTCAAAATCTCAAGCAGGAGCTCCTATTTTATTTGTAAAGAAGAAGGATGGGACTCTCTGGATATGTGTAGACTATTGTGGATTGAATAAAGTCACTATAAAGAACAAATACTCTCTAGCACTCATATCAGAGCTCTTGGAACGCCTTGGAAAAGCAAAATTCTTCACAAAGATTGACCTTCGAGGAGCTTACAACCTTGTTAGGATCAGAGAAGGAGACGAATGGAAGATAGCATTTCGAACAAGGTATGGCCATTTTGAATATGTAGTTATGCCATTCGGTCTCACAAATGCTCCAGTTGTCTTCCAACATATGATGAATGACATCTTTCGAGAGTATCTAGATGATTTTTTTGTAGTATACCTTGATGATATCTTGATATTCTACCAAAATCTAGAGGATCATGAATGTCATGTAAAGATAGTCCTAGAGAAACTAAGAGAAAAGGATTATATGCAAAATTGGAGAAGTGCTTTTTCCATAAGACAAAAGTGGAATTTTCAGGGTACATTGTATCACACAAAGGAATTTTTATGGACCCTAAGAAGATTGAGACAATCCTTGATTGGCAAACACCTTCATGTGTTCAAGATGTACAATGTTTTCTGGGGTTTTTCTACAGGATATTCATCAGAGATTACTCCAAGATAGTGACACCTCTTACCAAGCTTACAGGGAAATCAAAATTTTCATGTACCAAAGAAGCAAAAAAAGCCTTCAAACCTTGAAATCAGCATTTACTACTGCTCCAATTCTAGTTCATCCTTATTCTAGTAAGCCCTTCTTCCTAGAGAGAGATGCTTCAAACTTTGTCGTAGGGGCCATTCTTTCCCAATATCGAGATGATGGACACCTACATCGAGTTGCATATCATTCAAGGAAATTTTCCCCTCCAGAAATTAATTATGAAATTCATGATAAAGAACTTCTTGCCATAGTGGACGCATTTGATACCTGGCATCACCATCTAGAAGGAGCAGCTCATAAAGTTATTGTGTACACATATCACAAGAGCCTAGAGTATTGGAGTAACTTTCTATCCAAATTCAACTTTGTCATCACTTACCATCCAGGACGTCAACAATGTTAGTCAGATGCCCTCTCGAGAAGATCTTACCTTGCACCAAAGATGGGTGAAGAGGCCTTTGATCCACAAGAGAGTGTATTACTCAAGCCTGAACATCTCCAATTAGTAGCTATCTCTTCAAGCCATCATGAATATTTAGGCTTGAATCATTTGATCCGTGAGAATCTACCATAGGATGAATTGTTTTGTAATGTTAAGCAGAAAGCTCGAGAAGGAAAAGTCCAAGAAGTAAACAAATTTTAGGAAAAGGATGGATTACTACTCTATAAGAACCTATTGTATATCCCTCCAAGAAAGCTGAGGATCCAAGTACTTCAACAACATCATGACAACCTTGTAGCAGGACATTTTGGAGTGAATAAAACAATCGAACTCATATCAAGGGATTTTTGGTGGCCTCAAATGTGGAAGGAAGTCAAAGAATATATTCGAACATGTGACACTTGCAATAGATCTAAGGTACCCCGACATAAACCTCATGGCCTCTTGCAACCTTTACGTATTCTAGAAAGGTCATGGGCTTCATTGTCTATGGATTTCATCATAGATCTACCAAAGTCAGATAAGTATGATTCCATTCTTGTTATTGTGGATAGATTTACAAAGATGGCACACCATTCCAACTACCAATGCAATCACAAGTGCAGCCACTGCTAGAATGTTTCTCATATACAACTTTAGGCTTCATGGATTGCCTGATGATATTGTCAGTAATCGAGGTCCACAATTCATATTCAGCTTTTGGAACAGTCTTTGCAAGCTCCTTGGTGTTCAACTTAAACTATCTACAACAAATCATCCATAGAGTGATGGAGAAATAGAATGGGTGAATCAAGTCCTAGAGCAATATCTCCATTGCACTAGCAGCTATCATCAAAATGATTGGTTTGAGCTTTTACCCTTTACAGAGTTTGCATATAACAATAGTGTCATGCATCTACTAAGCAGACTCCCTTCTGTACAAATTATGGACAACATCCAAGGATGGATATACAAATCTCAAATCATGTCAAGAACCACGCTAGCAAAGACAAGACCCAATACATGATGGACATTCACAAAGAACTCAAGGAAGAGATCCATAAAGCTCAAGAACAATATAATTACTATGAAGATCAACATCATATTCAAAATCCTTCATCAAATTGGGGATAGACTATGGTTACTCAAAAACAATTTGCAAACTTCAAGGCCTTGTGCAAAGTTAGATCATCAAAGATTTGGTCCATTCACCATCTTGGCCAAGATTAATCTAGTCATCTTCAAACTCTAGCTACCAAGTACTATAAGAATACATCCAGTTTTCCATGTATCCATGTTGGAACCATATCAGATTTCACCATTGAGGGTGGAGAGACCTAGTCCTTCACCACCTCTGGAGATCGATGATCATGAAGAATTTGAATTCAAGCATGTCCTAGATTTGAGAATATACTGAGGAAGATTGGAGTACCTTATTCATTGGAAAGGGTATGACATCACTGATCGTACTTGGGAACCTGCAGAAAACCTTGAGAGAGCACCAATCAAGGTTTGAGAATTCCATAAGAGAAATCCAATGAAGCCGAGACCAGAGAACATGACCACTGCTCATGGAACTCATCGCTTGAGGGGGAGGTGATGTCATGGAACGTGCCAAAGCCCTAAGATCGACTATCTATTCACTAAATTTTGACATTCAAAGGTCCTGTTTGGATTGCTGACATCATTAATGCCATCATCAGATCGCAACCACCCTTGGGAACCATCTTTGGGAACCGGCTTTGAAATCCTATATAAGGAGGACTTGGCCACATACATACTTAGTCTTGCCAATGCCACTCTTGGGAGGCAGCCCTCTTGTATGTATCCATGTGATACAAACCATTACATAATGTACTGAACATCATGATAATATCACCATTGCTGAAATAATGAACCATACACTTATCATCAACATGAAGTCAGCTTTGGCAATCAACAGGACTGAAATTAAGTTGTTCTTGATATCACACATATATAATGCATTTTTAAAGAGAATCACATCTCCATTTGTAGCCGTAAGCTCAATTTATCCTACTCCAATGATAGGATAAGAGGCATTGTTGCACACACCACATGTCCTCCTTTGGGTGCATCTTTCAAATATGCAAAGAACCTTTTGCATGAAGTTATGTGCTTTAAAGAACCAATCCGAATCATCCTCACTCACAACCATACATTTAGAATGCAAAGATGCATCATACTGACATGTAACAACGCATGCCCAAAAATCTTGAGCCATGTTAGCCTCATCATTCTCTGCATTTGTTAAATTTTTAGCAATAGACATGCCGGATTCCTTCTTCTTTTCATTGCACTTAGCAAGCTTTCTACACTCATCAATAGTATGACCAGCCTTTCAGCCATATTTGCATGCTGATGGGGAGACTATTGAAGTGTTTATCACTTGCATAAAGAATTTACGGGATCAAATGGTGGGAGTAGGTGTACCAACATCAAGTGAAGAGCTAGCTCGTCATTGTCTTCAAATTTCTCCATCAAAGTTTGATGGTTTGGTAATTGACCTCAATACCTAGATCAGACCTCAACCACTAACTTTTGAAGAATTCAGTGCCTTACTCATGGAGGTGGAGCTATAGTTCAAGGCAAGCAATGACAATGACAAAGGAGAAGTTGCATTCTTGGTAAATGCTAAAGGTGGCGAACCCAAGTCTTCAAATGATGGGGACAAAAAGAAGAACGACAAGAAGAAGTTCAAGGGAGAGTGTTTCCACTACAAGAAGATAGGCCATAGAATTCAAGACTATTGCATTAAGAATGCAAATGAAAAGAGTGGCTCTTCGAAAAGTGGTAAGGGCAAGGAGTTTGCTAACACTGCCGAAACCCAGCTTGAGTTGTTTGTTATGATAGAGGAAATGTATTCCTCAGCTAAAGATTTTGCTAAAAATGACTCATGGGTATTGGATAGTGGTATCTCTCGTCACATGAGGAGCAAAAAAGACCTTTATAGTTCCCTATAGCCTCTAGAGAAGCCCATCATGGTAAACATAGGAAAAAATGTAAGATATCCTACTAAGGGCAAAGGTATGGTGTTTTTCATGAATCAAAACAAGGACATTAGAAAGCTTTCAAACATGCTCTATGTTCCACAAATAAAATGAGATTTACTTTTGGTAGCTTCTATAACTAATAAGGGTCATCAAGTGGCTTTGAGCAAGACAGGGGCTGAGATTTTGGGACAGAAAAACAATATTGTTGGGACCAAAATTAGGTGGAACAACCTGTATGAGTTGTTTGCTCGTACAGCCACAACAAGTGTCGGCACAAGTAAGCTTTGGCATGAGAGATTTGGCCACATTGGGTACCCGACACTGAAAGAGATGCACCAAAAAGGTATGGTTGCTCACCTCCCTTCAGTTGCAGAGATGAAAGAACCATGTGAGGATTGCATGATGGGCAAGTAGCAGAGGAAGGCATTTACACAAGTAAGCAAGAATAGAGCAAGTGGTCCTCTAGAGTTGATGCATGCTAAATTGTGTGGATGAATGCCCACACAAGCCTTGGGAGGATCTTCCTACTTCATGTTACTCATTGATGACTATAGCAGGAAGATGTGGGTGTATTTTCTTCGTGATAAGGATCAAGATTTTTGTAAGTTTAAAGAATGGCTTCAGCTGGTTGAAATTGAAACTGGGAAGAAGATGAAGAAATTCAAGATAAAGTGTGGTGGTGGGTTCACATCAACAGAGTTTGATGATTTCTGCAAGGGCAAAGGAATCAAGCATGAAATCATAGTGGTGCATAGCCCTCAACAAAACAATGTTTCTTAATGCCAAAATGGATCCATCATGGAGATGTCAAGGTGCATGTTGAAGGGAGGAGGATCGCACAATTATTTTTGGGCAGAAGCTGTCAACATTGTTGTTTACATCTTGAATTGAAGCTACACTAAGGCACCTGATGGAAAGACTCCACAAGAGGCCTACACTGGTAGAAAGCCTTTTGTTTCCCATTTCAAAGTATTTGGAAGTGAGTGTTATGTACACATTCTAGATAAAGAAAGCAACAAGCTTCAACCAAAAAGCACCTAATGTATCTTCTTTGGGTATAGTGAAGAGAAGAAAGCTTACAAGCTTTATGACCTAGAGGTAAAGAAGATCATAATGAGTCACAGTGTGGTGTTTAAGGAGGAGCAGCCACATGCAGTGGGACGAAGAAAAGAGATCTTGCACTCTATCATTAGATGAAGAAGTAATCCAATACGAACCTAGCCCAAGAGCTAGCCCTTCTACAGAAGATACAGAAGCATTATCCTCAAATGATGAGATAGAAAGTCACCAACCTGCTTTCACTCAAATGGAAAATCCATTGCCACGTTGGGTGAGGTAGCTCTATGATTCTGCAAATCCCATCCCACAGTCAATTGAACAAATTACGAATGGTCCAATGCGATCATAAAGAATAGAGGAACAAGGGGAGCCAACCACTGTGGAAGAAGCACTCCAAGATCCGAATTGGAGAACTACTATGCAAACAAAATACAACAATATCATGAAGAATGGAAATTGGGAGCTAGTGAAGCGACCTCTAAAGCGGAAGGTCATCAACACTAAGTGGATCTAGAAGCTAAAATACAAGTTTGATGGTACTTTGGAGAATTACAAGGCTAGACTTTTTGCACAGGGCTATTGCCAAGTCGAAGGCATTGACTTCGATGAATTGTTTGCCTCGATAGCAAGAATGACTATAATTCAACTAGGACTAGTTATGGCTGCACATAAACAATGGGTAGTATACAACATGGATGTCAAATCAGCATTATTGAATGGAGAACTCAAGAAGGGGGTATATGTGTCTCAGCCACCAGGGCTTGATGCTTCCCATTCAGGGAAGAAAGTATGTAAGCTGAAAAAGGCATTATATGGGCAAAAACAAGCCATGAGAGCATGCTAGCAATGGATAGATAGGTATGTTTTGGATATAGGATTCAAAAGATGTGCTTTTGATGCTAATTTGTATGTTCTAAAGATATGAGGAAGACAATTGTGCTTTTACTTTATGTAGGCAACCTTGTGATTATCGAAAATGATGATGCACTTCTTAAACAAACAAAAGATGCCGTGAGTTCGAAATTTGAAATGACAGATTTGGGCTTACTACATTATTTGCTTAGGTCTTGAAGTCCGACGGGAACCATGGAAGATCTTTATTTTGCAACAAAAGTATGCAAGGTAAGTGTTGAAGTCATTTGACATGGAGGATTGCAAGGAAATCTATACACCGATGGAGGTCAACAAAAAATTATCTATTGAAGATACTTCACCTTCGGTGGACATTGGAAAATATAGGAGGCAAGCTGGAAGTCTCATCTAGTTGTGTAATAGAAAATCGGATATATCTTATGTTGCTGTTGTAGTAAGAAAGTTCTCTAATAAGACGTGCCTAACTCATTGGAAGGCATGCATGCAGATTTTAATATAAAATTATATTTGCATGAAATTGCTCAACATGTTTAAACCTAACACGTTTGTTACATGATCTCTAACAATTTTCATTCTCTATCTCTTCATATCAAATCTTTTATTCAAATCTAGAAATGCTTAAGCATTTCTAGTCTAGTACAATGTGATAAGTGTATCCCAAGCATCCTTTGCTATTCTGCAAGAGTCAATGTGAGGAATGATGGCATGTTTGACAGACAAAACTATCAATGCATGTGCCTGATCATCTCTGCCATCCTAACAAATTTTCTCTACAGTAGGTGCAACAAAAACTGTAGCACGAATATGAATCTGTAGAATATCACCATCTTCAACACCATCTCCATCGGCTCCAATACCTGTATTCGCATGTGTAACAGGACGTCTTTCAACTCCCTACACAATATTCCATGGTCTTTTGCGACCAATAGATGATGCATCATATAAGCCCACAATGGATAATTGGTACCATCCAACTTATCCTCAATAGCCAACATACGAAATACATCACTGCTTTCAACCATGGCCACTGACTAAAATACCTTGATGCAAAAAAATGGTTCTATCTGAAAATGTTGAACAAAACTACCCAAACAAGTTTTGCTAGACTTGTAGAAGACTTTGAAATGCTTATATTGGTGAACCAAAATGAGTATATAGATGAAATAGCCTCCACAAGCACTGTGATATGCATTCGAAGGCCAAAACGAGCTCAGATCATGATTTGGACATGATAGAGTGAAGCCGTTTTGATCTCTGAAACACCCTGAATGCTCACCAAGTTTTGTGCAATTCTAAGACTACAACTGGAGAGGTGTAGACGATGCCCTAGATGAAGCAGCAACCTACTCTGATACCAATTGTTGGAGTTAGACATCTATAGAAGCATGCAAACATCACAAGGAAGAAGAAGAAGCTTGGAGCACAACACACAATACTAAATGTATTACCACTAGAATGTACAAAGATATGTGACCCCTTAGGGGCATAGGCGTATATCCTATTGTGTTCACACACATCACTACCGAAATATATCAACACCTTTCATAAAGCAAGTATTAGAAGAAGCGGATGGATACACTTTGTATAGTTTTCTTAATGGATTTGGTTGCCCCAATAAAATTTTCATCCACCCTGAGGATAGAGCAGCATCATTCATAGGAAAATGTATCTAATACAGGGTCAATGGCTAATGACATTTCTCCACATTTTCATGGATGAATTTCCAGTATTCTCAGGTGCAAATAAAAGAGTAGTGGCCCAATATTTTCATCAATATTTGGAAAATTTAAATGAAATATTTGAAGAGCGTCTTAAGATAGGTTTGAACTTAAGCTCAAATAAATGTCAATTTTTGGTCACCAAAGGCACTCTCCTTGGCCATACAATTTCTGCGAAAGGGATAACTATTGATTTGGCTAAGGTGCCTATCATCCTTTCCATGCCCATTCCATGGGCTCCTTAGGCCATGTAGGATACCACGGTAGATTTATTCCAATGTACCTGGAAATAGTTAAAACCTTTTCAAGGCTTACAAGCAAGAAGATACCTTTCATCCCAAACTGCTTGGTTGGGTGGTTGGGCCTTTCGCCTCTTGAGGCAGGGGTGAGGGTTCAACCCCCACCGGCAACATGTAAGGAACATGTTATCATGGAAACTTGTATCTTGTGGCTGATGTGCCACCGTTCGTCCTGCTTCGTGGTAATTGTGACCGCAGTCTAACCCAGCTATGTAAACCCCTGTTCTCATGGGATAAGGGGGGTCCCATGGGTACTATGCCCTTCCTTGTACAATTGCAATCTCAAAGTTAAAGCCTAGAGGAGTAGGCCTTGGCTGAACCTCCATAAAAAAAAAAGAAGATACCTTTCTCTTGGGGTCTTGAAGCATAGAAGTCATTTCGTGAGCTAAAACTAAGGTTATGTATTGTGCCACTCCTAATTGTTCCTAATTTGTCACTTGAGTTCCATGTTCATATAGATGCAAGAATTCATGCAGTTGGAGAAAATTTGACATAGCCATCCGTTCACAAAGTGGACCAAACTATTTCTTATGCAAGTTGATTACTTACAAAGGCAAAAATAAATTATAGTACCACAGAAAGAGAAGGTTTGGCTATTGTATTTTCTCTTCAAAAGTTTTGGTACTATCTTCTACGCATACATTTCATTCTCATCTTAGACATCAACAAATAAAGTGTTAACTTAATAAATATCATAAATGCTCAATTGTATATATATTTCCCAGATGGTATTTTCCATAAATGTGTTTATATACAAGAAGTAAATCTTTTGCTTGAAGTAGTGCATAGTGAAGAGAATCTCAAGGGAAAGGACTTGGTACACAAAATCCTCCACAAAAGATTATGGTGGCCTTATATTTAGAGGGATACTACCAAACATGATAAAGACTATGACATCTATCAAAGGTGTGCTCCTCGACCAGCAAGGCTAAATTTCCAACAATTAGTGATTTCAACTAAGTGGAAAATGTTTGAATGATGGGATCATGATTTCATTGGACCCATCAGTCCAACAGGTCAACCTGATAATAAAAGGTATATTTTGATGGCTACATGCTATTCCATAGAATGGGTAGGAGTTAAGGCTACTTCAGATTGCACTACAATGATAGTGGTCAAGTTTATATACAAATAGATTTTCTTTTGATTTGGGTGCCCATTAGAGGCCACTAGTGATAGGGCACACAATTTGTAAATCACTTGTTGCAACATATTTTTGAAAAGTACAAGATTTACCACAAGAAATCATGTGCCTATTATCCCATAGCAAATGGGCAAGCAGAAAGTTCCAATAAGATTTTGATCATGCCACTACATAAATTGTCTTTTGACCATCACAGCTCTTTGTTGCAAGCCCTTAATGGAGCAATTTTGGCCTTTCGTACAGTGTGAAGAGGAACTAATTATGAGAGTCTGTTGCTCTTGTTATATGGTAAGGAGGCACTTGCTCCTTTTTTATTCATCATTAGAAAAGAAATGGAAACCAAATCTATCATAATGGAGACTAGTATAATTGGAAGAATGCAGGGAAGCAACAATGAAGAGATTGTAGGTAACAAAAGAGGAGCGCAAACAAATTCATGATAGGTTTCTAAGAGCTAATGAAGTGAAGGAAGGATCCTTGGTCTTGGTGCACTAGATCCCCCTAATACTTGTTAAATCAGCTCCTAAGTGGGTAGGACCTTATAAAGTGTCAAGGGTATTTCCTCAAGGAGCAATCCAAACAAAAGACTTGAAGAGTGAGAAGATGCCCCTAGTTAAGATTTTTCAAGGTGAAGAACTACTTTGATTGAAGAAATAAATATGGAATTTATGTCATGAGGAAGGAGATAAATAAAAGAGCTCACTCACACACTTTCACACCCAAAGAGGAGCACCCACACAGATTAAGGCAAAGAAGAATGATGTTCTTCTTCTCTTCTATTACATAAAAGGAATAAACAAGAATGGCCTAATACAACAATACATCTAATGCAATATATAAACAATAGTACATAAGGAAAATCCTAATGTCCACAATGAGTGAGTTGGAAAAAAAAGAGCCATCACTCTTGATAAATAAATGTGATGTATCCTTAACATATACCAGTGTGACCACTATACAGGTCAAAGAAATGAAAAAGTGATACATTTTATCCTAGCATCACATGCTGATCTTGATATCTCAACACTCCCCCTCAAGCTCAATGTAATGTCCTCTAATCCAAGCATCTTTTGAAACTTATTCACCTTCTCTACTCCAAGTGCTTTAATGAAAATATCAACCACATGCTCATCTTTCCTCACATAAACAAGATCAATATCACCTGCTAATACCTTCTCTCTGATGAAGTGATGATGTACCTCAATGTTCTTTGTTCCCGCATGAAAAAAAAAGGATTTTGTGCTAAAGGAATTTTGCTAAGATTATCACAATAGATGATGATTAGCTTTTACACTTCCAAACCTAAATCTACAAGTAACATCTCTAGCCATGATGCTTCACATGCTACCATTGCAACACCTCTATACTCAACCTCTATACTCAACAAAGCAATAGTGGGTTGCTTCTCGGTGCTTCATGTAATAGCTCCACTCCCAAATGAGAATAGAAAGCCACTAGTAGATCTTCTATTTGGAATACAATCAGCCCAATCTACATTATCCATCAACCTGCAATCCTGTACTAGCTTCATAAAAACAATGCATAATCCAAAGTAGCACTCACATGTCCTAGAGTGCATCTCAAAGCATCTAAGTGTGGTTTCCTTGGAACTTGGATAAATTGAATTTCAATTCCAATAGTGTAGCTTAGATCATGCCTTGTAATTGTGAGATATATCAAACTTCCCACAATTTTCCTGTACATAGTAGCATTTTCGAGTCCTTCACTTGATGTACTATGCAACTTTGAATTCTAATCTAATGGCATAGAAATTGGCTTACAATCAGCCATACCATACTTTTTCAGCATACTCAAGGCATATTGCCTTTGCAACATCCATATACCTGTTTCTCTATGTATAAACTCAATGCCCAAGAAATAGTACAACACACTAAATCTTTCATGTCAAATTCATACATAAGGATTTGCTTTATCTCTTTAATGCTTTCTTCATTATCACCTCCTACAATCAAGTCATCAACATAAATAGCCACAATTGTGATGCCATCATCACCCTTCCTTGCATATAATGAATGATCTGCATCACACATACATACAAAAGTAGCAAAGAATGCTAACAAGTTTGCTGTCAGAAATCCTCAAACTCATACAAACATACCTTCTCAAACACCTCATCCAAATATGCATAAAGCATACGTGTACTGGTTCTCTTGTACCTATGCCAAATAGGACTCCTCCTAATATGGATGTTACTGCCTCCATAAACTCCAAGTAGTACTTATGTGCATAAAGAGAATATGTACTTGAATTCTTAACATAAGATGCAAATCTTATGTTAACCACCATCCAATGTCTTTGAAGTAACCCAAAATCTTCATGTAGAAGACAATCTTCAAATACATTATGTAGATGGTTGATCCACACCATCAAGCTTCTAATAGCCTCTCGATAAGCAAGAGTGTGAGCACACTCTTCTTCTCCAAGAAGAACTCCATAGCCGCTCCTCAACATGCTCCAAAATAACACCATGGCTGCCCCATGTGCTAGAAGCACCACCTCTAGTGAGGGACCAAGCTTCCAAAGCTTGTGTTGAAATAGGTGAAGGATGATTGATCAATGAGACAAGCATGTGTTTATATAGCTTTGTTTCTTGATAGAATAAAGCACTTGAAAAGTTCTCCATTGTAGCGATCGTTTTCTCCAAAACAAAAATGCAAAAAACAATCACGATCCTTCGCTTTATCTATCGCTGTCGTATGCTTTTATTTTGAAAAGCATGATAAAAAAATAATCATGTTGCTGTGTTGTTTGACATCCGTGGGACTTGAACCCACACCACAGGTTTGGGATGACATTAATCTAGCCATGGTGCCCAGCGCCTTTAGTTGTACAAAGGTTCATACAAAAGACTATACATTCTAGAAACTGAGATAAATTTTGATCAACTTTAACCAATGGGAAATTGTTTCCAACAATCCCCCCCTGCAATGTCATATTGGTACAAACTAAACTGGATTTGCAAACTTCATAAGCTTCAAACTTTTACTCCCAAATTGACCTTCAAATCTTTTCTTCAAAAAGTCTTCTTCAAAACTGAATTTGACGTTCCTTCAAACTTCAAACACTGAACTTGCTGAATATGAACCATAATACCTAAGAAAATATGAAAACTAGATATCCAATAGTGTACACATCAAGCAATCACTGCTTGACAACAAATGTAGCAAGTACTGACTCTGAACCTGCTATCTCTTGTCTTCTTAAACTTGAAAATATACACTAGGATCCACAAATGTGCATTTACCTTACGAAAATTTTCTCAACGTACTTCTGCTCTGTTATGTATATACACTAAACAAAATCAAGAACTGAATCCTGGAACCTATGACTTACAACTCACAACTTAGTGTATTATGAACATTGTTGGTTCATCTCTGACTGTACTAAACTGAACTGAATTGAACTCAACTCATGAGTCTCATCAAAGAATCTATGATGTCATCATGTCTTCATCTTTGTTCAATCTATAGATCCTTCATATTTCTTTCTTTAAGAACCTGGTATAAACATATATGTTCCCACTCCTCAAAACATACCTCTCTGAAATATCAAGCTTCTCTTCAATAGAACTCTGGAACCTTCTCCTGAACAGGAACACCTAACATGAACTTTCTCCAGACATTCTCCTTCTTCCTTCTTCTTTCAAAGCTGGAACATAAAGAGAAATTGACAAAGGAAATATAGGAATACCTGAAATAGGAATACCTGTAGATATGACTCTGCATTCTTTCATATATGGCTGAAAATAAGTCTTCATGTTTCATCACCCCCCTGGATGACTTAACACTAGTATCCAGAATTCTTCAAATATATCAGACTTTATGAAATCTGGAATGTCTTCCTTTTTTCAATAAATCTGATCTTCAATGATCAATACCTGTATCTGAAACAAAAATTTTGAACCCTTTTTATTAGCACTGTGCAATTGCCAATAGCTTCCATTGTTACTTCCTCAGCTTCCCAAAATCTAGAATAAGGTTAGGTGATCTATCATAAAAACCTTGCTGAAAGCATTTTAGGGTTCATATACTTCTGCAACATAACAAGTATCTTCTTCTATCTCTTTATAACACAAATCTGATAGAATCTGAATCTTTGACTTACTTCCTCCAATGTTAAGAATTTTCACAAACAAAGGATAGATAACTGACTCATTAATACTTAAGATCTTCAAGATCATCCAAGATCAATGATCTCTCCAACAAAATACTTGTGTAGAACCTTCTCTCATCAAACTTTCATTACCTGAATGTCTCTAAGTGTCCATGCTTCTCACATAAAGTTGTAAAAACTTTTCTTTAACCAAATTCTTCCCAAAAATCTACAACTCCTACTTGAAACATAAGTGGACAAACTTCTCACCTTGAGAACTTCAAAAGCTGCAAGTTGATACTTTAAATCTTCATATTCTACCCTGGTGAAATGTGATAGTACCTCCTTGATTTTCTTTTGGCTAACTCCACTTATCAATCAAGTGATAGGATTTAATAGAACACCATTTTTAATACAAGCATGTATCCAAAAATCTAGAAAATTATAGAAGGTAGATTCTCCAACTAACTAGTACATCAAAAATCAAATACTGAATATGAGGTAATTTTTCCAAACACAAAACCTCAACCCAGGTCTTCAACATCTGCTACAAAAAACTCTTTTATCTCAAGAGTTAGATAAAGAAGAAATATACTTCTCTGCAACTTGTCATATACCAAGTAGCTCTGAATTGACACTCCATGAATTCTTTGAGGGAACATATAGCTGCCTGCTCAAAAACTTCAACTTATATATAACTCATACATATGAGTCAAAATATACAAGTTGTCTTCAAAATTTGCTGCTTTTCTTTCTCTCAATGCAATTGTTTGTCAAATCTACTAAAACATGACCAAGTATAATGCAAAACAAGAAACTGCTTCTTCTTTAAACTATCTTTTTCACAAGATGTTTTCGTAGACTTCTCTTTGGGTGTAGAGGATAAAATAGGAAAATTATATGGAAAATATGAGAGAAAAGGAAGTCTTACTTTCCCATTGAAAATGTTGGACTTTCTTCTTTTGCATCTTTCTTCCACTTGATGATGATGTCAACATCTTCAAACTTCTCTTCGATACCTTTTGTTCTCTTGATCTTGAAGTAGCAAGCACTCTTAACTTCTTCAAATGAACTTTTCTCTTCCTCTAGTGCTAAGAGTAAGAGACAAAACAAACATGGTAGACAAATGGAAGTGAATATATAATCATGTTTTACCATCTCCTCATATCTCTGAATCAAAATTTTGCTTCAAATGATTGATATGACTGAATTCACCAACCTTTTGGCTGAATGCTGAATTACCTTTCTAGAGTTACCTCTCTAGATACCAAATGTGAGTAAAAAACTTCCAACCTACTTACAACACAAAATTAGCTGAAAAACTGATGCTCTCCACATTTGTCTTCTTAGATGAGCTTTCCGTCCATGAAAGAGATCTCTCAAAACTCTCTAGAAAAACCTCTAGATGCCTGTTTTGATGTAGCCTTTAACTTTCAAATAATGAAAGTGTATAAAAGCACTACTTGAATCCTTCAAATCTCTTCATAACTGCTCTTCTAAGATATGACGTGCAAATGACAATCTGATAGTAGAAACTGATACCTGTGATTTGATGTTGATCTGATTCCTTCATCTTCTCCAAACCATTGTTTTTCCTTGAATTTGAAGTAGCCTTCTCTTTATCAACTCTTGATCTTCAAATAATACTTTTGTAAAGTATTTTCATACTCTTCCAAAAGTATTCGGTTGCTAACATATCATCAACTTCATACTCCACACGGATGAATAAACATGTGACTAAATTGTCTAATTCTCAAATCTCTACTCATCTAGATTAAGTGTGTATGTCAAATGTCAAATATTAGAAGATGCCCTTAAATCATATGTTGTAAACTTGGAAGTCTCGGAACCTGGGAATCTGAGAGCTTGAATGCTCTGATGCCAAAGCCCTAAAGCTCTGATACCAAAGCCCTAAAGCTTTGATACCAAATGTTGGAAATGTGGTAGGCCCATTACTAATACCATATTTCCAAGTTCCATAGGTCCAGCATATACAACATAGAATCTAGCAATCTTCCAATATTGACGAAACATGAACATAACACATTTAATCATACAAATGATGAGCCAAAGGTAGAGAAAAATTAGCCATGTGTAAAGTGCTACATAAGCCTTTGCTTACTCACACTATCATATATACCAATGTTCAATGTACAATGTGGGAGCAAAACTCTCAGCCACTCTATGTGAACAAAAATAGATGGAAGAGTGTATGTACAAATGTAACAAACGTATTCAGACGTATGAATAGAAATCCGAATATATATGAGATGTGTGACCTAATAGGTTATAGAAGAGTGAATATGAGCGACAGAAAGAGGAAGGATCACTCTAAAACTGATAGTCAACAAACCCTCATCTGAACTTAGACTATGGAAGACCCTAAGTTAGACACGTGTGTGAAAAAAACACATACTTACAAAAGTAGCAAAGAATTCTAACAAGTTTGCTGTCAAAAATCCTCAAACTCATATGAACATACCTTCTCAAACACCTCATCCAAATATGCATAAAGCATACATGTACTGATTCTCTTGTACCTATGCCAAATAGGACTCCTCTTGATATGGATGTTACTACCTCCATAAACTCCAAGTAGTACCTGTGTGCATAAAGAGAATATGTACCTGAATTCTTAACATAAGGTGCAAATATTATGTTAACCACTATCCAATGTCTTTGAAGTAACCCGAAATCTTCATGTAGAGGACAATCTTCAAATACATTATGTAGATGGCTGATCCACACCATCAAGCTGCTAATAGCCTCTCCATAAGCAAGAGTGTGAGCACACTCTTCTTCTCCAAAAAGAACTCCATAGCCACTCCTCAACATGCTCCAAAATAGCACCATGGCTGCCCCATGTGCTAGAAGCACCACCTCTAGTGAGGGACCAATCTTCCAAAGCTTGTGTTGAAATAGGTGAAGGATGATTGATCAATGAGACAAGCATGTGTTTATATAGCTTTGTTTCTTGATAGAGTAAAGCACTTGAAAAGTTCTCCATCATAGAGATCATTTTCTCCAAAACGAAAACGCAAAAAAAAAAATCACGATCGGTCGCTTTATCTATCGCTGCCATATGCTTTTATTTTGTAAAGCATGATCAAAAAATAATCACTCTACTGTGCTGTTTGACGCCCATGGGACTTGAACCCACACCACAGGTTTGGGATGATATCAATCTAGCCACGGTGCCCAGCGCCTTCAATTGTACAAAGGTTCATACAAAAGACTATACATTCTAGAAACTGAGATAAATATTGATCAACTTTAACCAATGGGACATTGTTTTCAACAAGACATCTAGTAGACTCTTTACACTTGAGATTGAAGACACCAGAAACATAGCACTCTTCAATTACAAAGATCAAACACTAAAGAAAACATGCACTAAAGAACATTAAAGAAAATATTGAGGGATCAGAGTGTGCTTGGCATTCCAAATGTGTCCAAGCAACACATGATATAAAAATGTGGAGCATGCCAATTTGGCAAAGCTCAAAGTCAACCATTCAACAGAAAGGGGTACATGTATGAAGACTACTTGGAGCTTGTACACATTGATGTGTGGGGTCCTAGCAAAGATCCATCAATCTCAAGTTCAAGGTACTATGTTTCATTTATAGATGATTATAGTAGATGGACAATTCTTTACTTCATGAAGCATAAGGATGTAGTATTTACATGTTTCAGAAAGTATTTATCATTGGTTGAGAACCAAACAAGAATAAGCTTGAAGAGGATCAGATCTGATGCAAGTGGTGAGTATTTCTCACACGAATTTGATTCATTCTTATAGGACTGAGGTACAAAGAGAGAAATCACAACAAGATATACTCCTGAACTAAGTGGAGTGGCAGAGAGGAGGAACAAGTTAATAGTGGAAGCTGCAAGGTCAATGTTGAATGAGAAAAAACTACCCCATTACCTATGGGTAGAGGCTGTTTCCAGAGCCACATACTTGATTAACAGGCTCCCATCCAAATCCTTGGATGGAATGACACCCTATGAGGCATGGAATGGCAGGAGACCCTCATTGGACCATTGCAAAATCTTTGGGTGCATAGCTTATGCACATATACCCACATAGATTAGAGGGACGCTTGACCCTAAAGCTGTAAAGTGTATATTTATTGGCTATGACCAAAACTAGAATGGTTATAAGCTATATAATTCCACTAACAAAGGATTTATAGTTGCTAGGGATGTAGTGTTTGATGAAAATACTTCATGGTTTGAATATGATTGCAGGAAGATCAAGTTACCCTATGATTTGGAAAATGACTTTCCAACTCTCACTCAAGAAGATCAACAATTAACAAAAGATATCAATTTAGAGGATGAAGCACAGGTTGACTTCAAGGCTTGGAAGTCAAGAGGCAAGCCAAGCCCAAGCAATTGGAAGACATTCCAGAGTCCTCCAATCAATCACTCACGAGATCTCAAAGGGAGAGTAAAAATCCCATTAGGTATGGCTATGACACATCATTAGTCACCAAGAATTATGTGTATATAACTAAAGAGTTTATGATAGAAGAACCTTCTTCATTTGAAGAGGCCAATATGAAGGAAGAAGGGAGAGAAGCCATGCAGGAAGAAGTTGAAACACTTCAAGAGAACAATACTTAGGAGTTGGTTCCGAAAAAGCCAAGCATGGAGGTAATAGGATCCAAGTGGATATATAAAATCAAGAAAAATTCAGATGGTTCTATAAATAGGTACAAGGCAAGGTTAGCGGCTAAGGGGTTTGCTCAAACCCATGGGGTGGATTATGAAGAAATATTTTCACCTATAGCTAAGATACCAACAATTAGGGTATTGGTAAGTGTAGTTGCTTCCAAGAATCGGAACCTATATTAGTTAGATGTTAAGAATGCATTCCTAAATGGATGGATCTCAAAAGAAGTGTACATGGCTCAACCACTAGGGTATGAAGATAATGATAAACCACGTTTTGTGTGCAAGCTAAGGACGGCACTCTATGGCATAAATTAAGATCCTAGAGCTTGGAACCATAGGCTTGTTACTTATTTGCAAGATCAAAGTTTTGTGACCAGCAAAGCAAATTCTTCTTTATTTATAAAGGAGCCCAACTCAGAATTTATCTACTTATGTGTCTATGTGGATGACATTATTATTGCAGGGAATGATGCCAATGGCATCAAGCAGGTTAAAGATCAACTAATGGAAGAATTAAAATCAGTGATCTTGGTTTGTTAACATACTTTCTTGGTCTAGAACTTGTGTATACAGATTTTGGTATGTATATTACTCAAAGAAAGTATATTCATGATATGTTGAGAAATTTCAATATGGAAAACACCAAAATTGCAGGTACACCCATGGAAATCAAGCGTAAGCTTGGTTCTCATGAAGGAGAACTTCTTGAGGATGTTATAGGCTACCAAAAACTTGTTGGGAGTCTCAACTATGCAACCCTAACAAGAGTAGACATTGCTTATGGAGTAAGTACATTAAGCCAATTTATGCATGCACCAAGATAGTCTCACATGGAAGCTTCCAAGAGGGTACTAAAGTATCTAAAGGGTACCATAAATGAAGGGTTGTTTTACCCATTCACTTCTGACTTGGACATAAAGATGTATTCTGGTGCAGATTGAGCTGGATCCAAGGATGATAAGAGAAGCACCTCAGGATACTTGTCTTTTTGCAGGTTCAAATCTAATATCATGTTCATCTGAAAAGCAACCAACTGGGGCATTGTCATCTACAAAGGCAGAATATAGAGGCCTAGCAAATGCAACCCAAGAGGCTATGTGGCTCAAGCAACTCTACATAAATTTGGGATTACACTCTTACACTCCAGTAATTTTTGGAGACAACACTAGCTCACTTCATTTGGCTGCTAATCCTATATATCATGCAAGGGCTAAGCACATTGAAGTGCACTATCATTATGTAAGGGAGAAATTTCTTAGCAAGGACATTCAATTGTCCTATGTATCAACTCATTTACAATGTGCAAATATACTCACAAAGTCTTTGGATGGAACCAAGATGAACAGGTTGAAATTGATGATTGGTTTGTAGGAAATCAAGGAGGAATGAAGACCAAGCATGTTAGGCTTCAGGGGGAGCTGTTGGTGCAAGAGAATCCAAACCCACATACTTGGATGATTAGCATAATTCTCATGGAGCCTTATATGATCAATCCCTTGTAAAATCAATTACATTTACCTTTATAGAAGAACCTTACTTCTAGGAGGAGTTAGAAAGCATAAAATCTTGATTCATTTGGTAGTTAGTTGATGAGAGAATATATCCTATAGTTTAGGATTTACTTTTAGATGAACTTTTGAATTTGAATTCAAAAGAATGTCTCCAAGCTCAACTATAAAAGAGAATCAAAAGACTCGTGTGATGTTCTGACTTTTGGAGAGCAATAGAGAGGGATCCTATGTGATTTGAGAGTTCCCTTCATAGCTCAATCACTTCCCTCACATTGTGCAATAGATTATTGCCAATGACATTTTATTTTTATGTGATCTAGCACATATATTTTCATTAGATCTTTACTTCACTTCTGTGCCATGACTACATCAGTACAGTAATCTTTTCAGAGCTTGTTGTTAGTGTATGATTGATCATTTGTCATGATTTAAAGCATCATAGATTTAGTATACTATCTACTTTATAGCTCCAAAATCTCATTGTCATTGGTTCTCTCAATCATGAGATATTATCATATCTTTACTCTCTGTTCTGTACTCTGATGCATCCAGAAAATGTCAAGGAAGTCCTATGATTTTCTAAACCTCATACTTAGCATGTAGTTCATCTTTTTTATTGAAATCACTCATGATTGGTAGCTCTCTAAGTTAGTTAGGCACCGTCAAAAGGAATTAGGCTAATTTCTACCATGCTCAAAGCATTGTTCATTATACTAAACATGTGTAAAGACTAAAATAGCAAGTCTATGACCTTGGATCAATTTCCTACCTATCTGTTTTGATCCATTGATTAGTGGATCATGTCCCAAACAACATAGGTGATTATTTATGATCAATAGCAAGTTAAAGAGGCCCACTACACTCTCTAGCACTTGTTATTGGCTGGTGTGAAGTAGGTTTAACCAACACCACTTCATCTCTAAAGACTATCCACCATCTCCTCCAACAATATTGATCTCCCATCATAGCTCTATCATTGCCCTCATATTGTGCAATCATTCATTGTCAATATCATTGTACTTTATGTGCATTAATACACACTCTTTGATTATGTTTCATTTCCTATTATCTATGATGTATCACTGAAAATAGTGAACTTCTCTGATCCATTTCTCAGCGTGTACTTGATCGTTTTCAGTTATTTAAGTCATTATAGATTCATTGGATAGTCTATTTGTATGCTAAAAAGTTTCACATTAACTTCCTCAGCCATTCTCAAGTTATGTGCAAAACATTGCACTCAGGCCTGCATAGTGTTAACTCTCGAAAATATCAAGATTGACATCTGATTTTCTAAGCATCATTCTTTGAGCATAGTTGATCGTTTCAAGTGAAATAACTTGTGAAAGTTATCTACCATAGTGAATTAGATATTCCCAAAAGGATTTTGTCCAATTTTTACCAAGAAGGGAGTAGTGTTCATTTTCCTAAGCAGGTGTGGTAACCAAAATAGCAAGTTTTGGTTCATAGTGAAAAGTCCAAGTTATCTATTTTGATCCAATGATTTGAGGACCTAGTACTTGGGTGATCATTTGGGCTTCTTGGAAAGCTCAAAAGGTCTACTTTACACTTCACAAATCATGGCTGGTGTGAATCTAAAATTTAGAACACCATCTCATCTCTAGAAGGTGTCCACCATCTCCTCCAACATTCATATGACTGGTCATGTGATTTGAAGCACCTAAATCAACATACCAAACATTACCATTCAATTTCAAAACATCAATAGACATCATATTCATCATATGATGTTGGAATATGAATAGCTTCTCAGAATCATCTACACTTGTGGAATAGGTTGCATTTATTTGATCGAATAATGGAAAATTACCAAATATGTTTGTTTTATTTGAAGATTTCTGAATAAACATGAATAAAAAATTGGACACGCACATGTTTTTTATTGAAAGACAAAAACACATATATTTTTTCATTCGATTAAAAATCTTATTCCACAGGTGCTTTCTGATAAGTTCTTAGAGCTCTAATACTACCATACCACTCATAGAGCCCTTTCCTCACCATATCAGTCAGGTATTGCTCTATTTTTTATTTATTTTCTATTTTATGATTATGGTTATTGTGTGTCATGCATATGTTATGATTTTCATATGCATCTCTTACATACGTATGATTTGTATTTATGTGATTATTTTTATGTACTTTAATCATCAATAGTATACATGTTCGACTAGCGAAAGTGTTTCTTACTTATATATTTTGATGAATCAAATTTAAAATAAACAACTATTATGATTTCTTGACTTGCTACATCAATTCTCACTCTCACAATAGTATAGGACTGAGCAATATATCTATTGAGTTGAATCACTGCCTCGATTCCTACTCTCTCAATATTATAGGGGGTGTATAGGGACTATTGTGATTTTCTGATTCTTGACTCTTACTCTCACAATAGCCACTTAGATTCATGTGAGCATAATTATAGTGTAGGTCACAAGGTGTATAGAAACTATTGTGATTGTCTTATTCTTTGACTCTTAATATCACAATAGTTATATACTCTCATGTGACAAGAATCATACATGGATTAGTGAGACAATATTAACTATTATGAACGTCTGATTCTTTGACTCTTACATTCTTAATAGTTACATAGATTGACTTCAAGATGATAATTATATTGTCTATTCAATTATAAATCTACTTATCTAACTATCTATCCATATTTCTATCATTTATCTATTTATATATTGTTCTACCTATCCATACACTTACTAATTTATCTATTTATATGTGTACTTAAAATGTATTTAAGTATCTATAATTTTATTTATGAGTCTTATTTTTTATTATTTTTTATGAATTAGATTAGTGTTTAAAGATTTAATATCAATCAAAATTTTAATTTTATCTGATATTTTATTTTTTAAATTTGCACAAATAGTAGGTAAAATAAATAAGCACGAGTAGATGTTTTTGGAAGATTTTTTTTGCTCATACATGTATGGAATGAGAGAAGACCAAGTCACTATAGAAATGGATATATCAAATTACAATGATTTTATTGAAAAGATACCTAGAATAGCATACATCAATATCGAAGATAAATTTGGAAGTGTATCAGGAGGATCACAAGTACTAGATGGCCAAATGTCCAAAGAGCTCACTCGAATCTTTGGAAAATTAGTCAAAGTTGTAGAATCATTGGCATTGGATATCACCACAATGCCACAATTCATCAACAAAATCAAATTTGGTGATTTACAATACCAAACAATGGAAGAGAGGAAAGCAAGTGAGACCTAAAACTACAGAATAGGCAAAGAGACCGATAGTAGCAACAATAGTAAATCCATATGCAAAAGATATACAAACATCTAATAATCTATGTTTGCTTCCATATTCATCCATTCATTTCAAAGATGCAGCTCTTATGGGGGAAGGAAAATATGGAATGATCCATAAAGGCAAAATAACCCACCCGAGATTCATCAATGAAATCTTTGTTGCAAAATTTTTCAAATTACATGGTTGTCACTTACATACACAAGAGAACAAAGCTCTGAATGAGGATCCCATTTTACCTATTACACATAGCGGAATAATCAGTCCACTTGCATTAGTAAGGTATCATAGTAAAATCCCATGTCTCATTTTCAAACTATGGAATGGTGGTACCTTAGACATGTGGCTAGAGAAAATGAAAAAAAGGTACTTAAACATGCCACAAAGCAGAAGTATCAAAGACACATAAGGACATAAAGCAAGTCTGAAGACAAATATTTGGAAGCTAATGAATGGATTTTTGCCCAAATAGTGTCATTCCTACACACCTATAATATTTCCCAAAATGATCTCCATCCAAGCAACGTCCTATTGCATTTTGAAGGCATGCATTCTTATACCGGACTATGTGACTTTGAAAGAGTAATGCATGTGCCAACAAAAAAAAAGTTTTCCAAAGCTACTTGATCTTGAAATATCAAGTAGAAATGAGTGGAGTCAGAAGTATCGGTAGATTGCACCCAAATGTATATCCACTAGCCCTCCACCATTTAATAAAAACCAAGAGACCTATATGATTTCAATTTCATGTTGCAACTTTTTAAATACATAGATTTATATAGTTACCCCTTTGATAGAAATGGGGTTCATAAGTTAAAATATGCTTTAGAACTAGGACATGATAGAGATGTATCAAAAAGATTACATGCACATGAATTATTTAGAGTATTCTCGAATCTAATTCATTATGGTTTAAGATATCCATTACTGATGGATTAAGACCATATTGAAAACAATGTGGATTCATTTGAATTATGTGGATTAAATGATGTGGATTAATTTGAATTATTTGGAGTAAATGATATGGATTTGTTTGAATTATGTGGAGTAAATGATATGGATTCATTTGAATTATTGGATTAAGGGATATGGATTCAATTGAATTAAGTGGAGTAGCTGACGTGGATTCATTTGAATTAAGTGGATTAAATGATGTGGATTCATTTTTGAATTATGTGGACTAAATTATGTGGATTCATTTGAATTAAGTGGAGTAAAAGATGTGGGTTCATTTGAATTATGTATTAAATGATGTGGATTCATCTGAATTATGTGGATTAAATGATGTGGATTCATTTGAATTATGTGGAGTAAATGATATGGATTCATTTGAATTATATGGATTCATTTGAATTAAGTGGATTAAATAATGTGGATTCATTTGAAGTATGTAGAGTAAATGATGTGGATTCATTTGAATTAAGTTGATTAAATTATGTGGATTCATTTGAGTTAACTGGATTAAATGATGTGGATTCATTTGAATTAAGTGCATTCAATTATGTGGATTCATTTGCATTATGTGGATTAAATGATGTGATATCATTTGAATTATGTGGACTAAATGATGTGGTACCATTTGAATTATGTGGATTCATTATTTGAATTTTGTGGATTAAATTATGTTGATTCTTTTGAGGTAAAATTAATGTTTTTGTTTTGCATATTTGAAGGTAAAACATGGCAACAATGCCAGATGTCAATAATGATATTGATCATGCTAAATCTCAAAGGATTTTGTCTAAACAGAATGCTCAATTTCCACAATCGAGATTAGCATTTTTTTTCCACCAAGATTTATAACCAAAGGGATTAGAAGGAGAACCATTATCAATGAAAGAAGTAAAAAAGCTATGTCCAAATAATTTTGTTCGTGATGTTCTTTTTCGAGTTACAGGAAGGGCAAAAGAAACAATAACATTAAAGATTTCTGACTTACAACATAAAGGATTAACAAAAACTCTACTTCAATGCTTTGTTCAAGTTGAAAGATCATTACCAAATAATAATCAAGTAGCACTATATTTCATTCAAAAAGTTTTTGTACAAGATATTCTTCACCAGCGTGTAGATTGGGATGATCACCCAAAGAATGCAGGTATAGGTTTGGGCCATCCTCAAAATCATGTAGAATTTCATAATCAAGCACATGAAGGCCCTCTTTATCAAAAGCAACCCTATATTGTGCTACCTGAAGAACATAACCTTATCCATGATTTATCATCACAGGGAGCAGAATTATACAACGAAGGATTAACAATTCCTAGATTACAAAGAACAACTGATCATCAACAAAAGAGAATTGATGATTTAGAAAATCAAGTGAAAATTGTACAAATATCTCTTGATGCATATGAGAACATATGAGAGGAATCATCATCTTTTGATCGGCTCACTGCCGATGAATTATTCAATCAATAAAACATTGAATAGACAAGCCGCTTTCTGTAATCAAAGACATCACTTTATGACAAAGACATAATTTTTGCAATTGAATCTAACAAAAGTATTTAGAGTACATCATTTTCTTCATTTTGAATATCACCATCTATTACAGGTACCATGTCATCTATTTCTCCTATGTTTGAACCATCATTGTGATCTAAATCTAAATCATGATCACTCCATGAATCATTTCTTAAACTTTCATGAGTTTGAAATTCACCAAAAGTTTGTTGTGCTATAGTAGAAGTTATCTTGGTTGGAGCATGTGACCAATACATATTACAAAAAATGTATAACAAATCATTGGCATACATTTACACATACTATTGTGAAGTAAGAATCAATTTTGAGTCAGACAATCACAATAGATTTTAATTCTCAATCATACACACACATAGACTTACACATACCATTGTGAAGTAAGAATCAATGTTGAGTCAAACAATCACCATAGATTTTAATTCTCAATCGTACACATACATACACTTACACATACTACTGTGAAGTACGAATCAATTTTGAGTCAGACAATTATAATAGATTTTAATTCTCAATCACACACACATACACATACACATGCTTTTGTGAATTAAGAATCAATGTTGATTCAGACAATCAAAATAGATTTTGACTCTCAATCATACACACACATACACTTACACATACTATTGTGAAGTAAGAATCAATGTTGAGTCAGACAATCACAATAGATTTTAAATTCTCGATCACACGCACATACACTTACACGTACTATTGTGAAGTAAGAATCAATGTTGAGTCAGACAACCACAATAGATTTTCATTCACAATTATACACCCATATGCACATACACATACTATTGGATGAAACGTTGTTGGATCCCTTTATAATTCAAGGGATCTGAGAAGGTGTTAATAAGTATATAAGACAAAGCCATTTAGAGACCTAAAAAGCTCTAGTTCACTTATTAACACCTTCTCAACCGTTGAATTATCAAAAAGAAGTTAAAAGCTTTTCCAACATATACAATAGATTTTAATTCACAATCATACACAAACATACACATGCGCATACACAATCACAATAGGTTTTCACTCACAACCATACACACACATACACATACACATACTAGTGTGAACTAAGGATCAATATTGATTCAAACAATCACAATACATTTTTACTCACAATCATACACACACATACATATACTATAGTGAAGTAAGAATCAACGTTGAGTCAAACAATCACAATAGTTTTTAAATCACAATTCAAAAAACACAAAAAAGATTTTATTTTATTTTTTTAATACTAAAAGACTAAATATTTATAACAAGATCTTATACCTTAATCTTTGTGAAGTATTTCGATGGTGATGCACCACAGAGCGCTCTCATTCTCGAGAGCTCCATGACGATATCCTCAGAGTAGACAACCGAGCTCCTAAGGCCACACACGGTACTCCACATAGAGGTCGCAGAATATGCAGAAAAACATAGTACACAGGGAGCACGAAGACATACTTCTTAGGTCTTACAAATGCGCTCGAACTTACAGTTTGTGACTGACCAGGCCACTATATGTTTTATTAAAGAACATATACAAAGAAGTGTCTGATGGCCATTTGGCCTTTCACATGGACACTAATGGTAACAATCTTCCACCAAAGGCCAATATGGATAAAGTAACTATGGGAGAAAAATAAAGAATGATAAAGAATACCTGAGTGTAAGTATACAAACTATACCTCCCACCTGATGGGCATGTTACATAGTATACAAGTGATTGTAAAAGATCATGAATCAAGTAACCCCCATCAAGTGACAACAGTGTCGAAAGTTATCCTGTGGTAGAGCTTTAGTCTAAGCATCTACAACATTACCTTGTGTGTGAACCTTCTCAAGAATAATGCACTCAGTGGCTAAGCAATCTCTAATGAAGTGATACCTCACCTCAATGTGCTTCATCTTTGCATGATAGACCAAATTCTTAGCCAAAGCAATGGAACTCTGACTATCACTGAGCAAACAAGGTACATGTTGAGGTAAACCCATATCACAAGCAAGACGAGAAAGCCACAATGCTTCCTTACATGCCTCGCTTGCTACAACATACTCTGCTTTTGTGGTGGAAATAGCTATACATTCTTGAAGACGAGATCTCCAAGAGATAGCACCTCCAACAAAATGAAAAATGTACCCTGATGTAGATTTACAATTTTCTACACAACCAGCATAGTCAGAATCTGTGTAACCAATAATGGATGCTTTCCCTCTACGTAAGCATAGACACTTGTCCTTAGTGCCACTCAGATATCTTAAAATCATCTTGATCGCTTCCCAATGTTTCTTGCTAGGATTAGATATATATCTGCTCACAACTCTCACTACAAATGCAATGTCTGGTCTTGTAGCTACCATAGCATACATGAGACTACCAATAGCAGATTGATAGGGAATTTTGTTCATGAATCCCTTCTCCTCATCTGCTTTGGGAAAATAATCCCTGCTTAATTTCACATATGTGGATAAAGGTGTACTCAATGCCTTTCCACCCTGCATATTGAACTTGTGAAGTACTTTGGATATGTACTCATTTTGAGACAAGTATATGAATCTTTTACTCATATCACGAGTAATGAGCATGCCAAGAATATGTTTGACATCCCCCAAATCCTTCATATCAAATGTCTGACTCAACTTCTTTTTGAGAATTGACAAGTCATAAGAGGACTTCACAACAATCAACATATCATCGGCATAAAGTATCAAGCAAATCAAGCTGCCATCTGAGCATCTCTTTGTGTAGAGACAATGATCCTCATTGCTTTGAGAATAGCCTTGAGACTTCATAAAAGCATCAAACTTTAGGTACCATTGTCTAGGGGACTGTTTAAGTCCATACAAGATCTTCTTGAGCTTACAAAATAGAATTTCCTTGCCAGGGAGTACATAACCCTCTTGTTGTTCCATATAGATCTCATTTGTAAGATCTCCATGCAAGAAAGCATTTTTCACATCCATTTAGACTAGCTCTAAGTCCTCCATTGCAACGAATCCAAGCAACATGCGTAGGGTAGTCGTCTTGACCACTGGAGAGAAGATTTTCTCAAAATCAACACCATGTTGTTGCTTAAAACCCTTTGCAAAAAGTTGTGCTTTATACTTTGGAGAAGAACTATTTGATGTGAATTTCAGCTTATATACCCATTTACATGGTAAAGCTTTCCTGCCCTTTGGCAAAGGTACTAAATCCCAAGTACCATTCTTGTGAATAGAATCCAACTCACTCTTCATGGCATGCTCCCACTTGACATGATCATCTGTCTATAACCTCTTTGTATCAAGAAGGCTAACTGACATGTGTTAGCATAAAAAAATCTAAACCTAGAACATATCTATCAGGTAGATGTGAGAGGCGTGCAGAGCATCTCAATGGTTGTTGAATAGGAACATGTGCAGACTGATCTCATCGGACATTCTCTTGAACATCCCTATGTGTAGCATTTTTATGCATGCTAACTGGAGTACTAGTCTCCTCAAACACCATGTTGGATTAAATGCCAAGCCTACACACTTGACTAGGCATGAGAAGACTTCATGTGAATGATAGAAGACCCATGAGAACTATTGCTTGGAAATAGTTATTTTTTATCCTTTTTAAAAGAAATACATCTAAAAGAATCTTTGTAAATCCACAAAACTCATGGAGTTAGATGGATTGAAAAGTTACGAGTTTCTTAGAGAGAATATCTCCTAGATTAGTGGATCACTTTTTAGTGAGAGCCAAAAGTTGAATTCAAATTCAAATTTTGAATGAAGCATCTATAAAAGATGAATCTATATGATCTATTAATGTTCATAGAATTTAGGTCCTCATCCTTGCACAATCTCTTGAACCTTCTTGCCCTCAACCTTGGTCTCTTGGCTCTCAACCTTGGTCTCTTGAACCTTTCTTTCTCGCTTCTTGGCCACTTGCCTACGAACTTTCCTTGTTTGCAACCTTAAGCCCTTTGTTCTCAACCTTAGTATCTTGAACATGGTTCTCACTGATGCTATGTATCTTGGATCCTCAATCTAGTGCTTCCATTGGAAAGTTCATTTTGAGATCTTTCCAATGATCATTGACAAATCTAAATCCGACCTATGGATTGGGAGATACACTCTAGTCTTTGTTGGGCTCATCTTTGAAAGCGACACGCATGCCTTCCATCCACTTTGCCCAAGCCTACCTCCTAAGCTCTGACACCAATTGTGGGAATCGAACTCATGACCTATCAGATAGGAGTCTGATGGGCTAATCAAATTCCCTAAAAGCCATGTTTGAGGATTAATTCCTAATCCTTCCTCTTAGGGTGTGGTTCAACCATCTCTTGCCTATTATTTCTTGAGTCTAACATGGAATGCCAAGTGTTATATCCAGAAGTTGGTTAGGTGAAAGGGCCCAAGTTGGGTGAAATCTACACCACATTTCACAAGGGCAACTCCTCTTCTAGGGCAACTCCTCAGTGGGGGTGACTAACTATCTTGGGTACCAATCATGGGAGACTCCATGTCATGAGAAATGCCATAAAAGTGACTTGAATCCCATCCCAAGTGCTTCTTCTTGATGACTTGACTTTCAACACTTATGCTTCTCTAGGTGGCATCACTTATCTTTCCACATATCTCCATCAATTCTTCTTCTATAGGAAAATTTACCACCTATGCACACCACCTTGGGGTGACCCCCTACCCTAGTGCATGCTTGGGGAAATATGAGGTGATCCCTTGCCCATGGGCATGCCTAAGGTCTCTAGGGTGAGCCCATGTTTCATGGACAGTTAGTAATGCAATGGGTATGAAGTTATTTTGGGCTTAGTAATGACAATTCCATGAGAAAGATGCAGCATTGGTTTTGCAAGGTGGCTCATCAATAGGGTGATTAGTCCTCTACTAGGGTGACTTTGAGAGCAATCTCTAGATCTCAAGACAAGACCTCAATAAAGGCAACTCCACCACCTTTCATATCAATTTTGGCTTCGGGTGCACCAAAAGTACTACATTTTAGAAATAAGGGCATCTTGCCACCTATTTTTGTCATGACCACCATTATAGGTGATGATTTGGGTGACTTTGAGAGCAATCTCTAGATCTCAAGACAAGACCTCAATAAAGGCAACTCCACCACCTTTCATATCAATTTTGGCTTCGGGTGCACCAAAAGTACTACATTTTAGAAATAAGGGCATCTTGCCACCTATTTTTGTCATGACCACCATTATAGGTGATGGTTTGACCACCGTGCATCGTACTCACAATGTCTTATGCACCTATGACAAATGAAACTTGAGAGTCCTCATACATCCAATAAGTGCACACAATGGTGGTTTGATTCACACATTAGATGATCAAAACAAGATTACGACCTCTTCAAGTGCATGGAAACACATGCTTTAGTGATTCTAGTTGTGGGAATGGGTCAAATAATTCATGCAAAGGTGAGAATCCACCTCACACAATACGTCCTACACAGAGGTGTGAGTCGTGATACTTGGTGTAGCAACAGACACAAAACAAGTGATATCTCTTTTCTCTTATACCCAAATATATTCAATGGTGGGTTCATTTCAAAGATCTCATCCAGACACATCCAATTATGCATTCTCAGCTCGATCCAACTTTTATACTCCAATTTATGCCTGAAAATTTGAGTGGTAGGAATCACCTACTTATGCATAACGACTCCCTATACTTCATACACATGCAATACCACTTAAAAGAGATGGGGAAGGGGTAGAAAACAACTCCAAGCACACATTCCATGCCTCAAGAACACATAGAAGCTCATGAAGAAGAAGATACAAAGATAAGAAGAGGAAAATTTGAATTTCAGTAGTTAGTACTCAATTATCAATTATGGCAAAAAAGTCTTTACAAATGAGTCAAAAAGTGACTTGTATACATGTGCCCTAAATTTGCTCCTTTCACTTGTTTGGCTACATGTTTCCACAATTCAGGCTTAACCTTGAGTAGCTCTTCCAAAGTGAGGTTGCACTGCACTTTAGTATTCTTTACCACCTCCATGTTCCTAGGTATGATCGAATCTTCATTTCTTATCATGACCGTAGGTGCTCTCATACAATTTGACTTAGTTTCCCATGGGCTTGTGAAATGTGGTAACTCTTGCAAGGAATTAGACTCAAAGTCTAACCCTTCATGCGAGTGGGCACTCTCCTGTTCTCCATAGATGGAAGGAATGTCTTGTGGGAATTGATCGTGCGCATCATCCACAAGTTCAATTGGAGGGGGATTTTTACTTTCTTTAGCCCATTTCTCTTCTTGAATCTCTCGCAAAAATGCTGGAGAATATCGATTCATAGAAGAAGATGTGTCTGGTTTAGTGGAGTTAGGCACATAAGCTTCCTGGGGAGGAATTCTTATTCTATCACTTGCACTCTCCTTAAACTGGGAGGAGGCTCCTTTTCCAGACTTTGCAAGTAACCTTTCCAATCTATCTAATAGACTGTCAAAATGCAATGGTGTTCTAGTGGAGCTAGAGCCATTGAACAAACGACTGGCTTCAAACATGGCTTGCGCCAATTTGACCATCTTAGCACAAAGCTTTGTTCGCTCTATCTCTAGATCGGCTCTAGGGTAACATTTGTCATGATCTGTTACATTTGGCCCTTCTTGGATTCTGGCCTGGTATGCTTTAAGCATCATGTCTAGATCCTTAGGAGTGGGATCGGCTAGGACTGATCCTAGTCTGGGTGGTGGGTGGGTTAAGTGTGGAGGATCAGAAGGTTGGGGAATGGAAGATGATGGATTGGTGGGAGATGGAAATGGAGGTGGAGGGGTGGTGTGAGAGTGAGTTTGAGATGTGAGTTCACTTATCTTTGCTTTTGTTTCTCTCAAGCTTTCCTCAAGTTCGCTCATTTTCTGTGACCATTGTCTTTTCATTCTCTCTCGGCTATCTCTCCAAGCTCTTGTCCTTTTCTTGGTTATACTCTCTGTCTCACTAACCTCAAAACTCTTTTCTTGCCCTACTCCTTGATTTTGCTGCAAAGCTTGAGCTCGGGTGACTACTTGCCTGGGGCAGTGGAAGTCACACTTCCTGTAGAGTCTACTACTAGTCCAATGACGTTGATAGGAGTGATTTTTGGCATGTTATTGGGGTTCTTTGGGCAATCTCGTAAGAGATGCTCTTTTCCGCAATCTTGACAGAAGCCCTGAATTGTCACAGGTTGGGGTTGTGTAGGGGCAGGAATTGGACAATCATGAATGAGGTGATCCCCCTGATATCGATAGTATGGTCCTCTAGGAAATGGGGGTCTTACCTGCCTAGGTTGAGGTCTAGAGTTGGGGTTTGCATACATGTTTGCATACTCTGGCTCCCAACTACGTTCACTCGGATCTTCAGAGTAATATGACTCGTTATGCTCAGGTGATTGCATGTAGTAAGCCTGTGGACTATCCATGTGAGTAGAGTCAAAACTATGATCACTCGGGTCACTTTCTGAAAGCAGTGGTTTCACTGGCACTATGGCTCTATTCAAGTTCTCTTCTGCAGCTGCGTACTTTACGGGAATCACATTGGCTGGGGTGGGAGGTTGTTGAGCTAACATAGGCTGAGGCCTTTGTTGATTTTGGTAGGTTTGTTGATAGGGTTGTGTTGGTCTGCCATATTGTTGTGGTGGGTATTGGTTCTGGTATCTTCCATACTGTGGGTATGGCTGAGGGTAAGTTTTCCTAACCGCTTGCTTATTGTATGGGCAATCTTGTGCAGTGTGATTAGTGTATCTCCGTTCTATGGTGCAGTACTGGCTATTAGCATTCACTTGGGGTTGAGCCATAATGGGACATACATTCGCCATATGGTCACCTTCACAAGTATAACATATCTTCACTGGGGCAAATCTAGGGATTTGTTTGCTAGAGACACCTAGTTTTTGAGCTATCTTCTCTACAAGTTCCTCGATAGAGGTAGATTGACTGGAAGTGAGGCTACTAGAGCTATCTGAATCCTTGTAGATTTTTGAAAGCTCTAATTCCTCCCCTAGGTTATCCTCAATGTCGATGCACATACGTACACACTCTTCTATGGTCCTAGGGTCCTTCAAGTACACATATGATCTCAATTCGGTACTTAGCAGTCCATCCAAGAATAAAGCCACTTGTTTGGCTGGAGTGGGCAACTCAAGAATAGGACATCTCTCTAGGTATTGCCTAAACTGCTTTCTTGCCAGTCGGACCGTCTCTTGAGGTGTTTGCTTGAAGCTATGAATCAGGGAGGAAGTATTATGCCGTATGCCACTCTTAGAGAACTCAGTGACGAAAGCTTCTAAAAGTCCTCTCATGTAGTGGTTGAAACCACATAAGAGCTGTGTTTCTAAGGGTTAGACCAAAAGCATTGTACTGCGTGAATAGATCCTCAACTTGTTCAGCTCTCAAGACTTTCCTAAATTCTGCCACATGGTCGTAAGGGTCTCTAGTGCCATCAAAGTAATTCTTCATGGACTTCACCAGCTGGGTTGGCCTCAGGGTCCACAAGAGAGTGGCACTTTCTCTAGAAATCTCTAAGTTCCTACTATTATACAAGGATATTATTACAATCTTCCAGGAATATGCATCTAGAGGACTCCTCTAGTGCATTTACAAGGTTTTTTAGTGGTTCATGATGGAAATTATGAAAAGAACAATGACTATTTCTTGGAAAAAATTGTGGGTCTACTCTTCTTCTCTCTTTCTCTCTCCTCCTTCTTTTCTCTTGTCTTGAGTCCTCTGCAAGACTCTCCTCCTCTTAGTCTCTGTCTCCATTGACAAACTTTGTGCAGGCTTACTTGACACATAATTGAGCGGCTAAACTGGGACAGGGGCATGTAACACGCTTGAGCAATACAACAGAGCGAGAAGTGTGTGAACAAATAAGTTATTCGAAGGCCGAGAGTTAGAAAGAGGTAGAGGCCAAAAAGTGGAAGAGGGTGACTCAGATAGTCACATTCTTAGCCACTAGGTGCATGTGTGGCAACCCAAATCAATACAGCAACCCTGATGTGTGAATGTAAGGAATATCAAGGGGATGATGGAAACATCGGACTTAGGATCGGATAAGATAACAAATTGTCTGAAAATCCTGAAGGCTTCCTCGACCACTGGGTATGTGCATTGGAAAGAACTAAACAGGCTAAAGAGAATGCATCAGGTCCCAAAGGATGTAAAAGAAGATTTAAGAACAGGACGTTTGAAATGAATGGCTGACCACAAGACATGCAATATCTACTGACAGGTGCTGGCAGTGGTCAACTACAAAGATGCTATCAACAAAGGATCAGACCCACTATAAACAAAAAGCTACAGACAATAAGCAAAGCCCATCAAGGGACGACAAAGACAAAGAGGGGGAGAGTTTTGTAGAGGAAAGAAACACGAAAAAGCAAGCCCCGAAAATTTCCAGATTATGGGCACATATTTTCTTCTTCAAGTTTCTATGAGATACCTTATGAGCCATGTAAATGCACTAGAGGAGTCCTCTAGATGCATATATCCCCAAATATTGTAACATAATCCTTGTAACATAGTAGGAGAATAGAGTTTTTCAATAAAAGTGTTGGTCTCTTGTGTGAAAGGACCATTTTTAGGACACATGTATATAAGTCACTTGATGACTCTTTGTAAATACTTTTGGCCATTGTGAGAAGAGGGAGCACAAGAATTTCAAATTCGCCTCTTCTTCCTCCTGTAACTCCTTGCTTGTGAGCTTGCATGTGTGTTTGTAGCTTGAATTGAGTGCATGGGAGTGATATCTATCCATTTCATTGCTTTTCTAAAGAGCCTAATGTATGTGAAGCTTGAGAAGGTATGTGGCATGATTAGGTGAGTTTGTAGCTCTTTTTTTGCCCATAACTTGAAGTAGGTTTGTCATAATCGAACAAGAGTATGACCATTGGATGCGTCTCATTGAGAGCTTCGAAATCACAACTGAGAGAAAAATTCATTTTTGTGCTTGCTATTGTTTCAAGTATCGTGAAACCATTTCCACTTGTGTAGGTGATGTATGTGATAGATTGCACTTATTTGTTAGCTGCTACACTTCATTGACCATTACTGAAGTGCATGCCTTCATACACCTGGTTAGGTTTTGATATTTCTTGGATTGATAAATTAAAGGTGTGATCATCCCCACTATATGCACTTGTTGGTGATAGAGGTATGGTCTCTTTCGTCACAAGTTTGTAAGTTTCTACTTAGGTACACACGTTTTTCGACACTATCATCGGGGAGTATGATTCCAACCGAGGTACTTGTGTGATGGTAAGAGCTTGTAAGTGAAGGTAAGAGTTGTGAAGGTAAGCACTCTGCTTTGGCAAGCCATATTTCATTGCACTTATTACTTCGCACTTTGAAAGTGTATGTAGTAAGTTGCTAGACTTAGGGAAGTGAGAGAGTAGGAGTAGAGAGGAAAGAGTAGGAGTAGAGTAGGTAAGTAGTCTTCACAATATCCCAAAAATTTCATTTCATTTCCTTTTAGCCTTTGGTTATCCCAAAGGTATAAAAATAAAAAAAATTACATTCAGTGAGTCACTTGTGAATAGCAAGTATCATGGAGTGCACAGATGATTGATATGATGGGTGCTCTAAGTGATTTTAATTCACACAAAACATGATAGGACTTGTGATCGGTATCGTGTGGGAGGTATCGTGGGTTTGAGGGAGACTTTCATTTTTACAAGCACTTAGGGGTGACAAGGAGAGCACAAGGAGCACATTGACGAAAAAAAAATCTAAAAAAATGGGCATTTGAGTTAGATAAGTCCATGTACCATGACCGGTTGAGTTCAAGTATCACGATACTTGAATTCCCATGTGTCACGATAGCTGGCAGGTATCATGTACTACCGATACCTATACTCCCCATGTATCGCAATACCTAGGTATCGTGTATCATCAGGTTGAGTATCGTGGATCTTGAAGTATCGTGTATCACAGCTACTTCAGTATCTTGTATCGCAGTTACTTGAGTATCGTGTATCGCGACCCTCTAAGTATCGCGACCCTCTAAGTATCGCTTATCATTAGATCACTCATGTATCGTGTATCACCAGAGTTTTGTGTATCATGGATCATGTATCATGAGAATCTGAAGTATCATTGATCATGTATCGCTTAGAATCAAGTACCATGTATCATTCGCTTTGGGGTATCGTGTACCATGGCTTAGTTTAGTATTGTGTATCGTGGCTTAGTGCAGTATCGTGTAATGTTAAGGGCCAAGTATCGTGTATCGTGGCTTAGTCCAGTATCATGTATCATTGTCTAGTGCAGTATCGTGTATTGTTAAGGGCCAAGTATCATGTATCATGGTAGTCCACATATTGTGGAACATAAAAGTATCGTGTATCATCCAGATCAAGTGTCATGTAACATTTGGAAATTGAATACCATGTCTCGTGGGATCTGAAACCAATTGAAAACTTATCTGAGAGACATCAATTTTTGTTGGACTAATTCCAAGGGTAAGAGTAAAGCAAGGGGGCCCATAATATGACCTAGGTGGTCAGTGAATGAACCTACACACAGGACATGTCCTAGGAAGCCAGCGTAGTGTCATATCATCTGTGGGAAGTGTAGTTTTATCGAGTGTCCATTCTCATTACTCAAACACAACTAGTAAGTCAGAAGAGGAAGCTAGGATGGCTTCAGAAGACATGCATAGCTCTGTGCCTTTGGCAGGGGTCATGTCAGTAATTGAAGGCAAATATAGGACCTCACTTGAGTATGTGAACACAAACCAATAGGATTTGCCAATCTATATAGATGGCTTGAACATATCTGTAGTCAGAATGAAGAAGTAAACAAGTCAGAGATTGTCCCTAGACCAGTAGTGAAATATGAAGGAGGACTCTACATGGACAAAAGGGGAATGATTTATGCAATGATAGACTGTCCGAAAACTATTAGTGAACAAAGGGAAATGGAGGACATAGAAAACCCTAATGGGAAAAATAATTAAGATATGATTTCTACACCCCGAGGTAAGTCTATGGTAACTAGAGTTTGGAGAGGTGATAAGATCCCTCAGGATGACATGTTAACCGACGTATATATGGTAGGTGGAATGGAGAGACTACTACAAGCTCACTCATCTTTGTGGGGAGAAAGTAGAAATACCACCACCATTTATGAGTTATAGGATCATGAAGATCCCTCTCAAATCACCTATCTTGATAGGAACTTGAGAAAATACTGGCCTGTGACATGTTTGGAAAGATCTAGAAATATCAAGGCATATCGGTGTTTCCCTCTAGAGATCATGCCAACACCTCCCAAAACCCTCAAGGAACCTATCAAAGTTATGCTTCTCAAAACTTTGGATAGACACAAAAACAAAGCATTCTTGTGAGACCCCATGTTCATTTTTCAATGCTAGGAACCAATCCTAACTATCAACCCCCATCCGGGGAGAGCCAAGGAATAGGAACCCAACCTTTGAGAGACTAGCCATAGGCAGAGGAGCTAGTATTCATATGAGGCACCGAGTTTTTCCTGATATACCTAGACCACCTGAACCTAGAAGAAAATCGTAATCGGCTCAAGTGGATAAATGTATGAGGAGCCACTATGATGGATCTGGTGAACCTTACAATCACATAGCAGAATTCAAGCAAGTGATTCATGCTGAACAAGTCAAAGATCTCCTAGTTCAATATGAGTCATTTGGTTGACACTCACTAACATTGCCTAAGCTTGATTTCAACCACTTGAGCCCAATAGCTTTCTAAATATGGAGCAAGTATTCTAGGAATTGATTGAAGAATTCACAAAGACTGGCATCAAGAATAATTTTTCATCTCTGATTCAAAGCTTCAAACAATCCCCTACCGAATCAGTTTGTCTGGAAGCTAGGAGATTTAAGCAATTTGTGGATAGATGCCCTATAGAGGAGAGGCCTACTCAGTCCTACTCAGTAAAAAATGATTTCATTATTTTTGGAAGGATTAGTCAATGGATCCCTAAGAGGGCTAGTCTATGTAAAGAGATTTCAAACATTGAGTGAATGTTTGAAGGAGTGCATAGATTTGGAAGACAATCTTTCAGAAGACTTAAAGATTCCTCAAACCAAGGGCAAGAACTTAGTGGCCAAGAAATTAGGAATGCAAGGACAAAAGAATTACCCCGACCCCCCGATGAGAATCCCTATGCTTAGAAGATATGTACAATGTGGAGGGGATCACCCTTCTCATGTGTGCAATAGGGGAGTTTTCCCACCACCCCCGTATGCCTATAACAGACAACCAGCCCAAGCCCAAGCTCAGTACTACAGTATTGAGCAAAAATACACTAATCATAGTACTAAGAGCTGTCCATACAATAGGAAACCCAAGCATGTTCAACCTTCATAATTTAGACCATATGGATACCCACCTAGAGACCAAGGAAGAGAAGTTCCTAGATACCCTCAATACCAGAACCAACCTCCAATCCTATGCCCATACGAATACTCAAGAAACAACCCACCACAACCAGTGTTAGGACAACAACCACCTCACCCATAAAATGTTGTCCCTGTGAAATTTTCCCAGACAAAAGAGAACCCTGAGAGACCCTTAGTTCCAACCACTTCATTAACATGCCTTGATAATCATAATCAATTCTACGATCAAGATTTGGGAGATTACTATGCATACGAAGCTGGCTTGGCAGACCATAAGCAATCCTATGAGCAATGCCCATATGAACAAGAGGCCTATGACAGCTCATATGGATATGGACCCGAATATGCCACCCTGATGTACATAGCTCCTAGAGCTCCAGCACCTACTAGACCCGTGACTAGGCCCAGCCCCTAGAGGAACCTATTATCACTGTGGAGGAGAGCATTTCATTATGGAGTGCACACTGCCTTATTAACCACCACCTCCTAAGCTATGGGAAGGATATTGAAGTGATTGGGAAAGGAGCATTTATTTAGAGATTTCCCTAAAAACCCTAATAAGACAATCCAAACTACTCAAATAAATGCAATAGAAGTGGTAGAGTTTTTTGAGAGTGACAAGGAGTATACGATGCCATTAAAGGCAATAACTAGAGCAAGAGCTAAAGAAAGCCCAGAAAAGCTAAATTCGACACTGCATCAAACTAATGAACAAGAAACATTGACACCTCAAATAGTTGCAAACTTAGAAGAGTCTGAAAAAAATTCAAACTCCAAAAGAACTCAAAGATGGAAGGCTCAATGAGAGAAATTGAAAAACAAGTGGATATAGAAGAAGATGGAAGAGAAGAACAGAGAAGAGCCAAACCAACCTAAGAATCTTACAACTACTAAGGATTCAATTAAAGAAGAGAAAGAAAAGCAAAAACAACAAGCAGGATCTGTTCTAGCTAATCCAATGCCTAAAGATCTAGCCATGTTGGTAAACGCATATCAATCTAGGATAAAGGTAGGACCAAGTATGGAATAACATGAACTAAGTTATCCAAGAGGATATTTAGAGAAATAAAGGCTAAATGTCTATAAAAAATTGATTGAAATTGCCCAAAGCACATTAGGAAAACCTATACAAAATCTTCGTGAAACAAAAATACTAGAAACAAAATTTCAAGAATGTATAGTAGCTCATGACCCACCTAAAGAAAGAAGGATTATCAAGAACATTGAAGAATCACATGCAGAGGACCATGATAGAATTTCTTTGATCCTTGAGGTTGAAACTGATTGGCATGAGGACCTATGGTTTCACGTGAACTCCTGATGAGATCCTCCATTTTGCAGGTCTAGTTTCATCAGTACACGCCTCTTGAGGTCGAGTCAACACGGAGATACTCCTGGAAGATGCCACCTAGCCGCATGGGATTCCCCATTTCTCTCTCTCTCTCAATCCTTTCCCATAAAGGGCAATGCTCCATGCATCTCATATGAGTGCCACTTGGCACTCATGTGAGTATCATACTCAACATATATAAGAGGGGGTTCTCACCTCTAAGTCCTAACTCATATATGATACTCCATGTGACATTTCCTTCCCCTTAGTTCCATTTTTGTCCTCAAAAATAGTATTGGAAGGTCTGATAGAAAGAGGGAAATAATAGAACCACCACTCCCACTATATCCCCATGTATAAAAATACATGTTCATAGTTTTTTGTTGTTTTCCTGTATCCTTCCCCTTAAGAAGACCCTTCGAAAGGTAATCTAAAATTGGGAAACCGTCTCTGAAGGGTGCTAACCTGCTCCCATGTGGCACTATCTTCTGAACTATCTTTCCACTTTACTAGACACTCTTTATACAAGTGACTTCTCGTCCATTTCTCTCGAGTGTGTAGTATGCTCTCAGGCTCATGTGGAATAGATGGAACAGAAATAGGCCCTACTACCTCACTGTCTGGAATGAGGTTGTCAGATTCACCCAACCTTTTCTTAAGCCGGCCAACATGAAAAGCTGGATGGATTTGACTATTCTCTAGAATTTGGAGCTTGTAAGCCATCTTTCCTATTCTCTTAAGTATTTGGAAAGGTCCACAATACCTAGGAGATAGTTTTGGACAGGGTCCCATCTTCATGGTTTCAGACCTAGATGGAACTCTAAGATAGACATGCTCTCCTACCTCAAAGTTGATATCTCTCCTTTGAGGGTCAGCATAGGCTCTAGCCCTACCCTGAGCTCTCCTAATGTTGTCCTTAACAAGCCTAAGCATATCTTTCATCTCTTCCAAGAAGTCCTTTGCAGTCTGCACTATAGTATGTGTCGGAATAAACCTAGCCATTTTGGTTAACCTATCCACAATTACCCCGACCGAGTCATGCACTCTTTGTGTCTTAGTTAATCCGACTATAAATTCCATGGAGATACTCTCCCACTTCCCATTGGAATATCCAATGGGTGGAGTAGTCCTCCAATCCTCAATCCCTCAGCTTTGTTGACCTGGCATTTGGTGCACTTAAGCACATACTCTAGGACGTCCTTATGAAGTCGTCACCAATAAAACTGCCTCTTAACAAGATCATAAGGCTTGTTAACTCTTGGGTGTCCCACACTAGGTGTGTCATGACACTCATACAAAATATGTCCTCTCATCTCAAGATCTCTAGGGACACACACCTTACCTTTATATAACAGATATCCATCATGGACACTGTAATTCTTCCACTTGAATCCTTCTTGAGTACCCGTCGATACTCCATCCTCACCAAAAACCCGTATATCATGATCCCCCTTCTCTATGGCTTCCCAAATCTCATAATATGCAGGATCTAGCCTACATTTCCCTCTAATGGAATCAAGTAGCTCACTAGTGATCTGAGTAAAACTCAGTCCATTGAGCATAGGCATGCAACTAAGTGAATCAGCCACTAAATTAAGCTTTCCCTTCCTATACCTAAGCTCATAATCAAATTCCTGAAGGGTCTCTACCCAACGGGCCTTACGACCTTTAAGGTCTGTTTGATTAGAGAGCCACTTAATGCTCTCTTGATCAAACACTATCGTAACTTTGGCACCATATAAATAATTATGCATTCAAAGCATGGACAATTTCATACAACTCCTTCTCATAGACGGAGTAATTCTTTTGAGCCGGTTTTAGTTTCTTGCTCTCAAAAGCTACTGGTCGACCATCCTGAACTAAAACCGCTCCTATGGCAAAATCACTCGTGTCAGTCTCAACCACGATGGGTTTATTGGGATCCGCTATATGTAAAAGTGGAGTTGTAGCAATTGCTACTTCCAATTTCTCCATATTTTCCTTCTGTATGTCTCCCCAATGAAAGGCTTTCCCTTTCCCTTTAAGTTGTTCCATCATCGGGATAGCGATTTTGGCATAATTCTTAATGAATCTTCGATAGAACCCTGATAAAGCTAGGAAGATCTGTAGCTCTTATAGGTTCCTTGGGTGTGGCCATTCCATAATAGCCCTTACTTTTTCAGGATCCATGTGGATTCCATCCTGGGAGACTATATGGCCAAGGTATCTAACCTTTGTTTTGAAAAATTCATTGAATCCTTAGCAAAGAGTGAATTTTCCCTTAGCACTTGAAATACCTTTCTTAAGTGTTCCAAGTGCTCCTCTTCTGATGCACTATAGATGAGAATATCATCCAAAAAATCTACTACAAAGTGTCCTAGATAGGATGAGACCAAAAGGCATCACCAAAAACTCATAGTGCCCATATCTAGTCCTAAATGTAGTTTTAGGGACATCCTCTACCATGATCCTAATTTAATGATATCCTGATTTAAGATCAAGCTTGGTAAAATACCTAGCTTGATGTAACTGATCAAATAGATCTTCCAATCTAGGCATTGGAAACCTATTTTTGATAGTTACCTTATTAAGTGCTCTATAGTCTATACATAGCCTCATAGAGCCATCTTTCTTTTTAACTAGGAGAATTGGTGATGCCCAAGGTGAGTTACTAGGTTTAATGAAGCCCTTATCTAAATAATCTTGTAACTTCCTCTCAACCTCCTCATGCTGAGAAACACTAAGCCTATAAGTTGGCCTACAAATAGGTTTAGTGTTAGTAACTACCTCAATGGTATGGTCAATGTCCCCTCTCTCATGTGGTAGCCCTCTAGGTAAATCAGTGGGAAAAACATCTCTATACTCAAACATAAGATCCTTAAAAATTTTAACCACACACTCTTGCAAGAAAGAATAATAGAAAGTCATGTCCATATTTACATTCCTAGCATGAAAATATACATCAGATGAATTGTCTGTACAATGCTCAATATCATGACTATACATAAAAACATCTCTTGTACACGCTGAGAATAACAAAGACTATGCAACTCTAAAGATGAAATGAGAGGTTCACTAGGTACATCTCTCTCTCTCCCTGAATACAAACTTTACTTCCATTATTTTCAAATTCAAGTGTATTGTTTTGATAGCTACGTTTAAGTGTGTCTCCCAACCCCCATAACCACTCTCTTCGTAACACAAGGTCTCTCCCCTCCATATTCATAATTTGGAAGTCCATATGATCTATGTAATCCTGCATCTTGACTTCCAAATCGGATACCATAGTATCCCATATCCTCTTGTCTTCTCCTTGCATCATAGATACTATGTATTTATGTGCACTGGGCTATTGGGGAATCTTCAATTTTTGAACCAAAGCATAGTTTATAAAGTTATGAGTGGCAGAGTCATCTATCATGACTCGCACCCTAGTCCCGTATACACTACCATGAAGTTTAACTAAGTCATGTGGTCCAAACTACGGTGACCACAATGACTGAGTCAAACAACAGGTGTGCCCTATATCCTCATGGATCACCTCCATTCCCTTGCAGCTAGAGTTGCCATGAATAGGAAGGGTCTGCAATAGGTGGACCGCTTTTGCCCTTTTCAAGGGTCGTACTAGTCTCTGGTCCTCTCTTCTTTTGTTCCCCCTTCTTGAGTGGACAGTTCCACTATGAATGGCTAGGAGACAAACACCTAAAGCACAGGTTCTCTCTTTTGGCCCTCTCAAACTGATCTATAGGTAACCTAGGCCCTTGTGATCTTTGTTTTTTAATGAAGATTTTGTTTTTCCAAATGGCAACTTCTTCTTGAATTTAGACATACTAAGAGGCTTGAGGGGCTGATCTGTCTCCATAGGAGTGTATTGAGGACGGTTATGATCCTCATAAATATGTCCATACTTGATCGCCTCCTCAAACATCTTAGGTGAATTCCTTCTCACCTCTCTCTTAATGGCTTTATCTAAGCCTCTAACAAACCCTCTGGTTTTCTAGAAAGCATCTAAGCCCTTAAGTTTCAAAATGATCTCTCTATAATGGGATATGTAGATCATAAGAGGCCTACCTCTCTGGGTAATCCTATCCCACTCATCCCATTCCTCTCCTCCTCATTCTCAGGAAGAAACTCTTTTAGAAAATGATTCTCAAACTGATTCCAATCTGTAGGGATCTAATTGGCCTCCTTGAGACTCGTCCACCACTTATAAGCCCGTGGGCCAAGCGAGAGACTCGCCTATAGCACACGGTACTCTAGTAGGGTGCCCTTCAGTTGATGCAAATCATGCCACTTTTGTAAAAAAATGTAGATTGCATCTTTGTTTCTATCTCGATCATCCCCGTAAAGGTAGGTGGCTTTAATTCTTTCAGGAGGGGAGCTTCCCTAGAGCTCTCTCCTTTGTGATTACTAGGAAGAGAAGTATCTTTCCTAGTCATCTCTAGAGGAAGAGTACGGGTTTCTCTTTCCTTCCTAGCTAGGAAAGAGGTGATGTGAGCCTCAAGTGAGATCATTTGAGACTTTAGCTCCTGAATGAGAGATGTAATGCCACTTAAATCTATCTGTAGTTTAAGGGTCTATTCTTTCAAGTCTACAAATTGGTCATGAGTAACAAACTCATCCAAAAGTTCCTCATATGTATATTCTTCTTGTTGAGGCTCTTTCTCTTCTAAGTTTTCCTCTACTTCATGCCCCATTTCTACTTCTTCCATTCTAGAATTAGGATCCTCTAGTTGCCCTTTAGATGGAGAAGTGTGTTCAATTATTTGTTTCCCTTTAGATTCCATGTTTCACTTCCCTTCCCCCGTTTGCTAACTAGAGTATGTGAAAATGAATGGAAGTAAACCTTGAATATGCAAGAAGAAGAGAAATATATCACAAGAGCACTTCCCTAGTACAAAATGAAGCTGTGAAAGCAAAATCCAAGTGATCTTTGAAGCTTGAGGTCGTTGATTTTGAATCCTCACCAGGCCCAAAGAAAAATTGGAAATGTCTGGTTGGTCTGGGGAGGTTTTAATCACCAAAAACTAACAAGAACAATTCCAAAACCATGTAGCAATATCCCCAACCGGGAAAACTAAGTGAAACTGAAGCACTTTAGAGATTTAATAGTCCTTTGCAGTCCAAGAAATGTAGCCCAACACCTATATTTCAAAGCTATAAAGCCATCCCAAGTGAAAAAAGTGGATTTGGACACTGGATGATGAAAAACTAGGCCTGAAAGTGGCCGCCTAGTTCCTACTGAAGTGTTGCAGAGAGATTTTGGTTGACCAAATCTTGTCCCAACACCGATGATTTCTAGGTGAAGCTTAGGAATGTAGCTTTGTAACCTGATAAGAATCAGATATCGTATGAGCAAGCTATGGTGCAGAGAAGATAGATATGTCATGGGTAGGAGGTAGAAAAGCTAATCTTTACAGAAGGGTAAATTTGAAAACCCTTAACTGAGAACCTGAAGCTCTTCAAGATAAACCCATGATCCATTGCCCTAGTCCACAGCTCATAATACATGTGTACATCATCACTTTGCCAAAGTCTTGACCAATTCATGTATTTTGTTCCCCCCAAGTTTGAGAAAAAAACTCGAAAATGAAGTTAACTTTACCTCCTCCTTCTCCACCAATTTGAGCTCGCAGCTGTTTGAATTAAAGGAACTTATCCCACATACAAGGTGTGTAGCGCCGATGTAGATCTATATAAGGAAGGCTCCAAGCTCATTCACTTCATCCAAGAGGGAGGAAGGAGGGAGAGCTCTGACTGCGCTCACTAATCTGTGCTCCCATCGGGTGGCTATCTTGTGTGAAGTCATCCATTTGCGAGCATGTGAACTTCCTTCAGTTGGTCGTGTTTGCATGCCGCTTGGCTCAAATACCAATTTTTCATGAAGTCTTGATGAGATCCTCCATTTTGCAAGTCTAGTTTCGTCAGTACACACCTCTCGAGGTCAAGTCAACACGGAGATACTTCTTGAAGATGTCGCCCAACCACGTGGGATTCCCCATTTCTCTCTCTCTCAATCCTTTCCCATAAAGGGCAACGCTCCATGGATCTCATATGAGTGCCACTTGGAACTCATGTGAGTATCATACTCAACATATATAAGAGGGCTTCTCACCTCTAAGTCCTAACTGATATATGATACTCCATGTGACATATGGGCCAGAGTTCAAGAGGAAAGATGGAGGAGAAGCAAAGGAATTGACCCAGTCTTTGAAGAGTTAGATGCCTCCAAGAATCTAGGGATGATGGATCAAGAGATAAACCATGAGGAATGTTTTGAACTCAATAAAGATGGAGAAAAATTGAAAAGCATAAACACTCTACCGAACTACATAAGAGAGTATGAGCAGAATTCAAAGCTCTATCATGCCCCAATCATGAGGACAAAAGGAAAGGAGACATCAACCAAAACATCGGATACAGCACAAAATCTTATGGGAGATGAAAGTGAAATGATCCATAACCCTGGAGGAGCTATTAAAAATCAAACCACAATTATGAACAAAGTTAGCGAAGCAAATGAAAGTAAAGGAAGCAGAGTCAACCGACACGGAAGTCAGTGAAGATGTGTCTATAGTCAAAATCCCAGTAGACAAAGTAGGGGATTTCAACGAGGGAGATGAAGGTAACACATGCCTCCCCATTACATTCCAAGGTTATACCACAAAAGCCATCCTAGACAGAAGAGCGGGAGTAGGGATAGCGACAAAAGAAATATGGGAGAAGTGGGGTAAACCAGCCCTACGACCCACTAGGATGAAACTATAATTGGATGATGGTCACATAGAAAGACCCTTGGGACTATTAGAGAATGTTGTCTTTACAACATGTGGAGTAGAATTCGAGAACACTTTGGCCATTTGTCAATTCAAAAAGGCAAGTAATTATGAGATGATATTAGGAAGACATTTCATGAGACAGCTAAAGGTGGTGCAAGGCTAGGGAAGAGATGCAGTGTACCTACAACATAGAGGTACGACCACTAGGATAAACCTACATAATTATGTTTATCCAGATGTTCCACCCCTACAATGGAACAAAATATATAGAGGAGGACAACCTATCAATCCATAATGTGGGATCTGAAGACCAATCATGGATGCATGAAGACACTCAACTATGGATGTGTAAGGCAGCTAAACAAGAAGAAGAAAGGCAAAAAAATTGGCAAACAGGCTATGGAATCTCTAGATCAATAGAAGACCCAACTTATATGCCAGAAGTATTCCCAGATGAAGACTTTGAACCGCATGGATGGATGGAAATATTGGCCACATTGGACGTGTGTGTCAATGAGGAAGTCCTAACCATGAATGAATGTATAGACAAGGATGGATATGATGTAATTCTATACATGGTTGTGTTACAAGAGGTTGAAGAAGGATAATTGATAGAGAAGGAATGGAAGCAAGATTATGAAACCATAGAAATGGAGACTGAGACCAAAGAGGAAGGAAATCAGCTAGGCGGAGAAGATAAAGAAATTATTAGAGAAAGAACGTCGACACTCAACCAAAATGGAAAACAAGAGAACTTGGAAGTAGAGGAACTAATAGGGAAGAGAATACACCACAAGAACAGTTTGAAGTCCCTGAACATTTAAAGAGATACAAAATAGAGGAAAGAAAGATTGCTATTCAAATGCATAAACGAGAAGCACAAGAAGGAATAACATACGATAACAAGGAGCAGACTAAGAAAATCACTATGAGTATAGAAGGAGAAGAGGAGAGATGCACTTACATTGGGAAGAATGTATTGAAAAGCAAGGAACGAGAACTAATAGAGTTGATTCGAGGTTATAGGGACGTATTTGCTTGGACATACAAGGACTTAAAAGGTGTGGATCCCTCCATTTGTTCACATCGAATTCCCATGACTCTAGAAGTTGAGCCTTTGAAACAAAGACCATACACCTACAATGATGTATACTCTGCCAAAATCAAGGAAGAGATAGATAATTATTGGCAGCTAGCTTCGTATATGAAATTGAAGACACTGAATGGGTGGCACCTTTGGTAGTAGTACCCAAGAAAAATGGTAAATTAAGAGTTTGCATTAATCTCAAAAAGGTTGACATAGCCACTATTCGTGACAGCTACCCATTACCCATTACGGATCACCTCTTGGAGAGAGTGGCAGGCAAGGAAGTCTATAGCTTCTTTGATGGATTCTCTGGTTACAACCAAGTAGCAATAACTCATGAGGATCAACACAAAACAGCACTTGCTACAGAATGGGGTGTATATGCTTTTAGGGTCATGTCGTTTGGCCTAACTAATGCTCCAGCCACCTTCCAGAGAATAATGTGTCATGTCTTTAAGGAATTCCGTAGGAAGAGTATGGAAGTATACATGGATGATTTATGCACCTATTCTTCGCAAAGAATGGATCACATCCCTGAGCTGAGGAAAATTTTTGAGAAGTGCAGACAATACAGAGTCTACCTGAATCCAAAAAAATGTGTCTTTATGGTATGACAAGGAAAGATTTTGGGACATATAGTATCTAAAAATGGAGTATCTAGAGGTGAAGACAAAATTAAGGTAATTTTCGAACTACCCAGACCAAAGAATGCAAAAGAAGTGCATGCATTTATGGGTCATTGTGGATATTATTGTAGATTTATCCACATGTATGCCATAATTGCAAGAACTCTTTATGGATTAGTGACTCAATTCAATTGGATGGAATATTGCGAGAAAGCCTTTAACGAACTGAAAAGTGGAGTGAGTTCGACTCCAATTCTAAAAGTGCCAAATTGGTACAAGCCATTCCATATTCATGTGGATGCTTCCAAATTTGCCATTGGATGCATCCTAGCACAGTCTGGGGATGAAGGAAAGCTAGATCATCCTATAGCCTATGCAAGTAGGCAACTTAATCAAGCCGAACGTAATTACACCACCAATGAATGAGGAGGATTAGGTATGGTCTACGCCGTAAAGAAATTCAGACACTACTTACTGGCAAACAAATTCAAATTCTTTATTGATCACCAAGCTCTTCTATACTTGGTCAATAAACCCTGTAACATGGAAAGGCTTGTAAGATGGTTTTTACTCTTAATGGAATTTGATTGTGAAGTAGTAGTCAAGAAGGGAAAAACGCAAGTCAGAGCTGATCATCTTTCACGAATGACACATGGAGAACCACCAATTGGAGTTGTGGATGATCTACCTGACACATACCTTTAAAACTTGGAAGTTTGTGTCCATAATGGGCTGAAAAATTGATTCCTATACTCATGCATGGACCAAGTCATAGGATCAATTTATATAAAAGCCAACAGTTATGGAAGACACGGAATCTTCACATTGTGGAAGGAAGCCTATACCATCAAGATTCTAGTGGACTACTTTTGAGGTGTGTAGAAAAGGAAGAATAAGAGACATGGTTAAAGCATGCCCACACAAATCAATGCAAGAAACATAGAAGTGTCAGTGGTACACTACAAGAGCTCAAAAGGTTAGGAGTGTATCGGGCAGATATGCAAAAAGATGTGCATTCTCACGTCATGAATTTTCCAACATGTCAAAAGAAATTGCCTGAAGAGAGCTCCACCCTATGCTATTCTATGGTAGCACCTAGATGGGTTCTACCATTAGTGAATTTTTTGAAAAGTCATGAGTATCTTGAAGGAGCAAGCTTAGCATGAAAGCGGGCTTTGGATGAGCAAAGTAAAAATTATGTGCTCATAGGAAGACAACTGTTTAAACGTGGATGGGATAATCAATTAAGATTGTGTGTACATGAAGATGAGTATATCCCTATCTTAGAAATGGCCCATACAAGAGCTATAGGAGGTCATTTTTCAACCGACAAAACTGCAAAAGTGATTCCCTTTGTTGGATTATGGTGGCCAACCTTACATCAAGATGCGGCAACGTATGTTCAAAGGTGTGATGTGTGCCAACAAACAAAATATCCCATCAAAAGAGATGAAATGCCACTGCAACCTATGATTAGTGCTAGATCTTTCACTAAGTGGGGTATAGATTTTCTCGGACCAATTAGCCCACCTGCGAAAGGCTCTCATGTTGAATACATAATAGTGGCTACTGACTACTTGACCAAATGGGTAGAAACAAAAGCCACAAAGAAAAATGATGCAAGGACCACTGCCAAGTTTCTATTTGAAAAGATATTTACAAGATTTGGATTATCAATTGAAATTGTGAGTGATCAAGGTACGCACTTTATTAATGAAGTAATAGAAACATTGATGAATGAGTTCTTAGTAATCCATAAGAAGTCGGCCCCATATCACCCACAAGCCAATGGATAGTCAAAGAGTTCCAATAAGGTGTCATGTATAGTTTTGACGAAAATTGGAAATAATGGACGATCAGGTTGGGACAAACAATTACACCATGCTTTATGGGTTTTTAGAGTTGCCTACAAGACTGATATTGGTACTACACCATTCAATCTAGTATATGGACAAAATGCAATTTTGCCAATTGATTCCTTGATTCCTACTCTTCGAGCAGCTAAGAAGTATGAGTGGACTGGACACGAATTGTCCCAACAATCGGATCAAATTGAAAAATTGCATAAGTCTAGATTGCAAGCAGTCGCATGCATCTATGTAGCCAAAAGGAGACAAAAAGCATATTATGATGCCCATATCAAAGACAAGGGACTTAAGGAGGGTGATTTAGTCCTAGTGTATACCTTAAAACAACATGCAAAAAAGTTTGCAAAAGAGACGACATGGACCGTTAGTGATCAATTGCATTTCGACTAGTGGAGCAGTTAACCTAGTCACCCTAGACGGAGAGATTTTTCCCAATTCCATAAGTGGATGTCGTGTGAAAAAATACTCAAAACCCTTGACCGAAGAGATGTTGGCTAGACTTCTAGCAGCAAAGAACTAAAAGGAAGAGGATGAGAGAATAAGAGAAGAAGCAAGACTTGAAGCATTAGAACGAATACAAAAACAAAAAGAATGGATGTGTGAGAGAGATGAGAGACGTAGACAAGGACCGAAACCAATCCCCATGGCCAACAATTGAGCAATAGAGACCAAAACCCTAGGACATCAAATCAAGCAACCCTACTTAAACATAGGGGTGGGAACCAAGGAGTATCACTTGGTAGATGCATTGATTGATACAGGAGTAGCATTAAGTTGCATATTCTCTTCATTAGCACAACACTTAAAAGCACAACTTAGACCAACTAATGCATATATGATGGGGATAGGAGGGAACACCATTGAATGTTTAGGTTGAAGTTACCCTATCTTTACATTTTGATAACAATTCGATGCAATAGGAACTTCTAGTTTGCAATGATGATGACATGTTAGAAGAATTAGTGCTAGGTCAAGACTGGATATATGAATTTGAGGTGACAATATAGTTATCTTTAGGCTATACGGCAGCCAAGATTGGGCATAAAGAAGTCTTTAGCCTATTAGATGATAAACCTCTAAAGCTTGTGAGCCAAGCATTTAATGACTGTGAATGTATGCATGCTTGTGAACCTATACCTATGTCTAGCCCTATCTAGCTCACTTCTATTTTTGAGCTAAGCACTAAAACCCACAATCATCCCACACTTGATATTCAACTAAGCCCTTCTTCCGCATCTAGCCAACATGAGATGCAAAGTGAGGTTTCACTTCCAAGTGAGGAACAAAGAGGCACACAACCCAAAACAGAATTTCCACATAGTTGTCTACCAGCAATAAAGGGAATGAAGCAAATATATATAGAGGCATATGGTTGGGAGGAAAAAGAGACTCATCTCTCTGTGTAGGTCATCATAATGCTTTAGAAAATCATCTCTTAAGCATGGTTCTTTCCAAACTCACAAATGGAAAAAGTGTGCTCAAACTCAACACCATAGGTGGTGAAAGTGATTCCTTCAAGCCGATATGACCATCGGCCATTTGCAGCATCATTCTTGTGGGCCTTAGCACTGGCTTACCCCATCATTTCTATAGGGAAGTGGTGGCAATGGCCACTCCAGCACCTGAGTCTCAGATTGCTTTGGTGTTGTAGCCTTGATAAGAGATAGGCAAATAAGTATTTTCCTCCTCCTTCGCTCATATCTCCAATCCTATCAATGGGTATTTCTGGCACTTTTCTGTGTGATTTTTTTTTAGAGTGGGTAGTAGCCCTCTCTGGTAACTAGTTTCCTACATGCTCCCATAGCTCAAGTTTAACCTTCAATAACTCTTCTAAAGTGAGATGACACTACACTTCAGTGTTCTTTATTACGTCTGTGTTCCTAGGAATAACTGATTCTTCATTTCTTAATAGTATGATGGGGGTTCTCATATTGATCGACTTTGATTCCCAAGGACCAATGAAGTGAGGTAATGCTTGCAAAGAATTAGATTCAAAATTTGTCAGTTGACTAGGGTGTTCCTCCTCTTGTTCACCATATATAGAGGGCATGTCCTGTGGGAATTGTTCCTAGAGATAATCTATCTCCTAAATCAATGGGTGCGTTTTGTGCTTCAACTTCCATTACTCTTTTTTAATTTCTCTCAAAAATCCTTGTGAGTACTTATGTATCGAAGAAAGGCTCTCCCTATCTGCAGTATTAGGCACTTGTGACATGAGGGGTGGAGTATCTGCTTGTGTCTTCTGGACAGAATATGTCCTCTTAGAATCAACCTTCTCTGTGTTAGAAATCAGGTGTTTTAGTCTCTCTAGTATTCCTTGAAAGTGTATCTCTGCTTTCACAAGGGTACTCTAGTTGACATATTGAGATGCTTTGAACATGGTTTAAGCTAGTTTGACCATTTTCATGTAGATCTTGGTTCTATCTATCTCTAGGTCTGCTTTGGGATAGTTCTTACTTAATTCTCCCACCTAGGGTCCTTCTCTCATTCTTGCTTGGTATGTTCTAAACCTCATATCTAGATCATCAAGTATAGGTTTAGCTAGAACATATCCTCGTCTCGGTGTCAGGGTTACATGATTTGACGCTTATTCTTGAGACTGATTCCTTAGACTGTTCTTAAGACTTGATTTCTATCGCCCCTCTAAGTCCTTGTGTTACTTCTTATGCATAGCTAAATTGAATAGGGCAGTTCGATCACTTACTACCTTAGCTCTCATTCTTAGCAAGTTCTTGGATGAGCTCTAGTCCATGTGTCATCCTCGAACCAAGCTACTTTTGCCACATGCCAAAAGTTTTTGATAATGATATCTCCACTTGCCCTATGCCAAAAGACACAATTTCTGAAAAAAATGGAAAAATTTATATCAATTTTTGGAAACCCTAATTTTTGTCGTTCAAGCATATTGTCACGATGGTGTGGTAGGATCACGATGGTGTGGTAGGATCGCAATGGTGTGAGACCATCCTGATGGCATGGCATGGCATACCATCATGATGGCATAGCAATGTCGCGATGGTGTGAGACCATCACGATGGTGTGATAGGGTGTCATGATGGTGTAGTAGGATCGCGGTGGTGTGAGACCATCACGATGGCATGGTAGGACCTCACGATGGCATAGTAGGATCCCAATGGTATGAGACCATCATGATGCCATGGTGTGAGACCATTGTGATGGCATGGCAAGCTATCACGATGGTGTAGCAGGATCACGATGGTGTGAGACTGTTGCAATGGCATGGTAGGGTTTCACAATGGCATAGTAGGATCGCGATGGTGTGAGATCATCATGATGGCGTGGCAGGGTGGGAATGGTGTAGCAATATCGCGATGGTGTGAGACCATCATAATGGCATGGCAAGACTTCATGATGGCATAGCAGGATTGCGATGGTGTGAGACCATTACGATGGCATGACAGGGCATCTTGATGGCATGGTAGGGCATCGCAATGGCATAGTAGGATCGCGATGGTGTATCAGACTGTCACGATGGCTTAGCACTATGGCAATGGCCTACGCACTATCGTGATGGTGTGCTAGACCATCATGATGGCATAGCACTATGCAATGGCCTGAGCATTATCACGATGGTGTGGAAGACCATCACGATGGCATCAGACTGTCGTGATGATGTGATCCAATCGTGATGATCTTAAAAAACATGAATCCTTTATTTTCACTTATGGATTCCTAGGTGCACAAGGGTGTCCTACAAGCTACAAGGGACATACCTTTGAAATTCTGCACTCCTTAGACTGTCACGATCCTTTGAGCAATTCGACAGAAATGGAGATGGAGATGCAAAAATTTACTTGTTTTGAGTTGTTGGGCCTCGTGATGAAGCTCTATCCTACAAGAAACACTCACAAGTGCACACTAATCTACAATCACACTCGCTCTCACTCTTTCTCGCTCTCTCATAAATGAGGAAAATGATGGAATATAGGTGGATATGGTGAAATGGTGAGTTTTTTTGGGAGTGAACGGGAAGGTGAAGGGATGAAAAATGAGTGTAGGCAAGGTAAAATGGAGAAAAAATGCAAAAACAACAACAAAGCACTATCTACTTACCTTCTAACACCACTCTCCTAACACTCTTACCATCACATGTTCCTCCTTGAGCTCATCCTCGGCAATGGTGCCAAATTTGGTGTTGTTCTAGACAAGGGCAAGTACCACTTCAAGAAGCTTCACCTCCTTAATTGTCAATTTGTGGAAGAGGTAGGATTATATGGAGGTTATGAACGAGTGACGTGTCCGAAGATGAAGGTGATAAGAGAACACCCTGCAAAGATTTTGAGAAAGAGAACATCATGCAAGACATTCTCAAAAATTGATGTTAGTCTTGAGGGTGGACCTACCCTTAATGAACCATTTTTGGTCCTCATTGAGCCAAGACCACACGTGGCAAGCAATGCGATTAACGAGAACCTTAATGAAAATCTTGTAACCCGTTTGCAACATTATAATAGGCCTCTAGTTTTCAATCTTGTTTTTATAGTCTTTTTTGTGAACTATTTAATCACACCTTTGTTGAACAATCAGGCAACACTACAAAGTGCATGGCCGCTTGTGAAATCAACCATAAAGGGATCACCAACACTTTCTTGAAGGACTTGAAGAAATTGTTGGTCAGACCATCTAAGCTTCGACTTTCACCATTTGAAAGGGAATCAATCATTTCTAAAATTTTTGTGTCGAAAAAAGGAGAATCAAGAAGTGACACCATATTTTCTAGTATTCTTTTGGCTACTCTAGAGATGTAGGTTATATAATCCTAGAGTGTGAGGAAAAAGCAACATGATCATCCCCAAAAGTCATGTGAAGTGGTTGACAATAAGTACACTATTATTTTTGTCCATATTGCACTCCATACCAAGGTTATTGATCATGTAAGGAATAGATTCCTTCTCATGCTACTTCTTAAGAAGTCTACACATCTCTTTTGTAGGTTTTCCACTTTCCCACCTACCAATCCTTAAAGTAGATCTTGAAATTCTTTCTTTGGAATTCCTCTTCATATCTACCATGCTTCTAATCTTTTGGAGCCCACTTTAGAGGTGGGAATGGGCTTTCTTGAATTCAAAATCGAGCCTTTGTAGCCTCTGATAAAGCTTATCTCTTTTGGCATGCGAAATGTTTTGAAGTTCCATCTGTGTCTTGAGCAGAATATTTTGTGTCTTCTTAATTGCCACTATCCAACAGTTGGTCAAAGAGGAGCGAACACTCAAGGCTGGTGATCTCTTGTCCAATCAATGGGAGGGAGAAGATTGCAAGATCGGCATGGAACCAAGGAGCTTTCCTATGATGAGTGAGATATTTGAAGGCGAGCAACATGGGATAGTGGTCAGAAATCACAACGTCCACACACTAAGTGAGGGATGGGGGCCTCAACTTGTCTATGATATTTTGTGACACATAACTTCTGTCCAATCTTGCTTTCCCGTAGATTCGATCCAGCATGGATGTTTGACCAAGAAATGCCACTTTCAACTTTGACCTCCACCAAATCATGATGGAGCTTAACCTAGTCCCATATGTCCTTCTCAAGACCATTAATAACAAGTCCTCTTTGTTCCCATCTTTCAGACCGAGCTTCAATCATATTAAAGTCCTCGAAAATTATCAGATCTATCGAAAGAGAGTCCAACGCTTGCCAAGTAACATTTCTATCCATGTCAAGAGTAGGCACATAAACCGAAGCAATGGTGAATTGCATGGGGGCTTTAAAGGAGGCTACAACCTACCTATGGTTGGAATATGGGTCTCTGCAATGCAGTGCATCCAATCATGTTTGATGCCAATTGCTAAGCCATAAGAGCCCTATGAGTGTGTGATGTGGCAAACCACACATGAGATGAAGAGATTCGACTAAGTCTCTTTATAAGGTCTTCACGATTGATTTTGATCTCTTGAACACAGATGAAGTTTGAGTTGATGGCTTTTATCTTGAAGCCATTGTTCAATAATGATGGCTCATGAGGGTTGGATAGCTTGCAAATGTTAATAGAAACAACTATCATTTTCGATGGCTTTAACCTTAGTGACATGGTGCCTTGCCACTTCTTTTCTTGTTTTTCTCTTCATCTCTAATTTTCTAGGTAGAGGGGTCCTGACACTGAAGTCTCCCCTTAAGGCGGCTCTTACAAGGGATTTTTGTCAAAATTTTCCTTTTATTATAGTTCCTTTTAGTGAACGAGTCTCAATACCCATTGGAAATCATAGATCTAATGATGGAGCTTTCACTATCGAGATTATCTTTTTTATTCTAGTGAATCCACCCTTGTTACTTGTGGTATAACCTTTTAGATTGTCTTTTTTACTAGTGGAATAATTCTCTAGAGTTCTATCGACATCATTTGAAGTCAAAAATTGATTCAATCCCCCCAACATAGTCCATGAGATTAACCTCCTTCTACATCTCACTTCAATGAACCCTTTTGAGTTAGGCTCTGCAAATTGCATTTCTTCGACTTTCTTTGATTCCAATGAAGGATCTTCAGGCTCGAAGATTCACTTCTTTGGTTCATGCATTCATTGTTTCTTGTAGTCAGAGTGTTTTCCATCTCTTGCTTCTTCCTAATAGATTTCGACCTCAAGGGGCAATCCTTAATCCTGTGACCTTGCATACCATAGTGAAAACAAGCATTTGGCAAATTTTTATATATCACATCATGCGCCAAGGGTCCCTCGCCTAAATTCTGACTTTGGAGGAAAGATCCTTGTTTAGGTCCACTTCGACGAAAATCTATGGGTGCCATCTTTCGTCGAATGAGTGTGTTGCACTTTCATAAATGAACCCTCCGAAATCCACCCAAAAGGCCAAAGGCCGATCAATGGGCTACACAATCTCCGTAGTCAATTCAATAAGAAAGTAGGGAATGTTAGAGAGCTCAATCGAGAGCAAAAATCAAAAGGGCTTCAACTTATTTGGTATGAAGTCCGAAAACCACTTGAAAAGGCATAGATTTAAGTTCCAAACTTGTTGAGCACTGACTTGCAATGCTTGCAAGGCCATTTCCTCATTTTTAAAAATCAGAAGAATGTGGTTCGTTGACAAAAACTGAAACTTGCAAACAACAAGCCCACTAGGAAACCACTCTTTCGAGAGGAGGTTTAGGACCAAACAGTTGTCCGATGAAGCAAAGCTTTTTCAGCTAATCTTGTTTCACCCAAATATCCGCCTCAAGAAGGATGACCACCGGGAGTTTAACGCCAAAGAGTTCCACAGATTCACTCCAGTCCAAGATTTCTAAACATGGACCCGCATTATCTAACACCAAGGATGGTGCAGATCCTACCATGATAAGAACAAGGAATGACTAAGAATCTTCACAGGAGCCCAAGCAAAAATGAAGCCGTTTTGAAGAATTACTTTCCTCAAAGAATTAACAATCCCAATGGGCCTTCCAAGAAAATATAAATCACGAGGAAGGATGAATAAGGCTTGGACGCAATTACAAATACGTTAGTTTCCCTTCAAGAGGGTAAGGAAAACCTTACCTCTCTCACATGTCGAAGTGCATCAAAGGAAACTGCAAAAAGACCTCTTCGTCAAGTATTGATCTTCACATTTCATCCGAGCTGGACAACATATAAGGAGCCAAAGCTTAAAAGAACTTCCCCAAACCCATGTTCCTTGCTCATTTGACAATCTACCTCTCCTTATGCACTTAGAAAATGCAATGTAGCTCCTGCCATGTCTAACAGGTACTAGACGAGTCCTCACAATCTTAAGAAGTTAATGTTTTCCGAGCGATGTGAAGTATCTTGTGAAAAAGAACAATGCAACTACGCTGATTAAGCACAACGTGAGTACCTACTGATTCTTGCACGTCAAATACTCTGTGAACTGTTCATAGCAGCACATAAATGAGAGCTTAGATGTTAATCCTCAAATGAACTTGAGCTTACGCTGATAAACTATGTCTTGATTCTTGCAAAAACAAATGGTTTCCGCATCCATGTTGCCAAGTTTTAAAAACAAACAGAAGAAGATTTTCCTAGATTGCCACCCTCCAACTACATAGCCATGAATTGGCATACAATAGACAACCTTCTTTTGATGCTTTCAGACCCCAGTAAAGCTGCAAGTTAAATACGCAGAAACTAAATTTGCAAAAGGAAAGCAGTATGTTACATGTTAGTAGATAAAATTCTAAACTAATGCCAAGCAAAGTCATCGAATTTAAACAAGTATCCGATTCTGAAAGTCTCTACAAGCAAGAGTAAAAGCAAATACATATTGCCAGCATTAAAATCAACATAGGAAATTTTTGACACCAGGCTGGGTATCACATCTGCAGGCTAGTGTTTTGGTCTCCAAATGAGAAGTTTCCATGATCAGAAGAACCTTAGCCAATGTCTTGAGCATCATGCAGCTGCCCACATTCTGATAACGGCATTGTATCATGATATGTACAATCCAACCTGTATATCCTCAATAGACCTAGAAAGCTTTTGAGACATCAATCTATGTTCATGAGTATTTCAAATGCTCCAAATCTCGCAAAAACTATTTGGTTGTAGAAATCTGTTATATGTGCATTCAGAGAATTCAAGTCCTGTACCAAGTTATATATCTGCAGATCAAACTGTGAGATGACCCGCTTCACATCCTCTTCCTGTTCGGAAGACCAAGGAAAGGGATATGATGATGTCAACTCGGACAATCTTTTCATGAAGGAGAAAACTTGTTCTAGCTCCCACATACAGATCTTTCCAAGGCCCCTTTGCCTCTGTGCTTTTATCTCCTCTTGCACCTTTTCTTGAAGAGACAGGAATGCAGAGGACCACGCAAATGAGCTTGGTGGGTTAATGGTGCTTATCACATGTGTTTTGCTACCAAGATTGGGAAAAGATGCAGTGATTGTCCCCAGGAAAAACACAGACACAGCATTAAAGGCATAAATGGCAGCAGCAAAGCATTCTTCCTCATCCCGGATCACTAACTTTGGAGGTACAAGACTCAGCTCTAATGACTGCAACGATCGAGTGACCTCTGACGCATGTGAAAGTGCAGCCAAAAAACTGTGTGAAGCATGGGTTCCATGCCACACTTGATGTCCTGTGCCTGAAGATGAATTTGAGGATGAGCTGAATGATGGTGAGAAATGCCCCGCTGATGCCGACGTATGCAGAGATGGAGCAGATCCACCACTTCCACCAGGACCATTGGCAATCATAGACCTAATGATGGAGCTTTCACTATCAAGACTATCTTCTTTTCTTCTGGTGAATCCACCCTCTTTAATTGTGGTGTAACCTTTTAGGTTGTCTTCTTCACTAGTGGAATAATTCTCTAGAGTTTTATCGACATCATTTGAAGTCAAAAATTTATTCAATCCCCTAACGTAGTCCATGAGATTAACCTCCTTTTCCAAATTACAGAAAATATTGGTTTCTTGGATTGTATGAGAGGGATTTGTCTCATTCTTGCCTTAGAGACTTCTTCTTCTTCTACGTCTCCCTTCAATGAACCGTTTTGAGTTAGGCTCTACGAATTGTATTTCTTTGACTTTCTCTGATTCCAATGAAGGATCTTCAGGCTCGAAGGTCCATTTCTTTGGTTCATGCATTCATTGTTTCCTGTTGGCGAGTGTTTGCCATCTCTTGCTTCTTCCTAGCAGATTTCTGCCTCAATAGGCACTCCTTAATCCTATGACCTTGCATGCCGTACTGAAAACAAGCGTTTGGCAGGTTTTTATATATCACCTCATGCACCAAGGGTCCCTCATCTCCAATATCAATTTTAATTTTGGAGGAAAGATCCTTGTTTCCGCTTCGACAAAAATCTACGAGTGCCATCTTTTGTTGAATGAGTGTGTTGCACTTTCATAAATGAAACCTCCAACTTCAACATCTGCCTCAAAGGCCAAAGGTCGATCAATGGGCTACACAATCTCCCTAATCAATCCAATAAGAAAGCCGGGAATGTTAGAGAGCTCATTCCAGAGCAGAAATCATAAGGGCTTCACCTTATTTGGTACAAAGTCCAAAAACCACTTGAAAAGGCATAGATTTAAATTCCAAATTTGTTGAGCACTAACTTGCAATGCTTGCAAGGCCATTTCCTCATTTTCAAAAATCAGAAGAATGTGGCTCACTGACAAAAATTGGCACTTTCAAAAAAAAAGGCCACGAGGAAACCACTCTTTCGAAAGGAGGTTTAGGACCAAACAGTTGTCTGATGAAGCAAACCTTTTTTAGCTCATCTTGTTTCACCAAAATATCTGCCTCAAGAAGAACGACCACCAAGAGTTTAACCCCAAAGAGTTCAAGAGATTCACCGGAGTCCAAGATTTCTAAAAATGGACCCGCATTATCTAACACCAAGGATGGTGGAGATCCTACCATGATAAGAACAAGGAATGACCAAGAATCTTCACAGGAGCCAGAGCAAAAATGAAGCTGTTTTGAAGAATTACTTTGCTCAAAGAACTAACAATCCCAGTGGGTCTTCCAAGAAAACATATAGCACTAGGAAGGATGAATAAGGCTTGGAAGCAATTACAAATACGTTGAATAAGAGGGTAAGGAAAACCTTAACTCTCTCACATGTCGAAGTGCATGAAAGGAAACTGCAAAAAAGACCTCTTCATTAAGTATTGATCTTCACATTTCATCCGAGCTAGACAACATATAAGGAGCCAAAGCTTAAAAGAACTTCCCAAAACTCATGTTCCTTGCTCATTTGACAATCTACCTCTCCTTACTCACTTATAAACTATAATGTAGCTCTTGCCATGTCTAACAGGCATTAGACGAGATGAAGGTGCTCACAATCGTAAAAAAATTAATGTTTTCCGAGCGATGTGAAACATCTTGTGAAAAAGAACAATGCAACTGCGCTGATTAAGCACAACGTGAGTACTTACTGATGAATCTTGCATGTCAAATACTCTGTGAACTGTTTATTGCAGCACATAAATGAGAGCTTATATCTTAATCCTCAAAATGAACTTCAGCTTATGCTGATAAACTATGTCTTGATTCTTGCAAAAACAAATAGTTTCCGCATCCATGTTGCCAAGTTTTAAAAACAAACAGAAGAAGATTTTCCTAGCTTCACCCTCCATCAACTACATATCAATGGATTGGCATACAATAGACAACCTTCTTTTGATTCTCTCAGACTCCAGGAAAGCTGCAAGATGAACATGCAGAAACTGAATTTGCAAGAGGAAACCAGTATGTTACATGTTAGTGGATAAAATTCTAAACTAATGCCAAGCAAAGTCATCGAATTTAAACAAGTATCCAATTCTGAAAGTCTCTACAAGCAAGAGTAAAAGCAAATACATATTGCCATCATTAAAAACCACATAGGAAATTTTTGACACTAGGCTGGGTATCACATCTGCAGGCTTGTGTTTTAGTCTGAGCTTTCCATGATCAGAAGAACCCTAGCCAATGTGTTGAGCATCATGCAACTGCCCACATTCTGATACCGGCATTGTATCATGATATGTACAATCCAACCTGTATATCCCCAACAGACCTAGAAAGCTTCTGAGACATCAATCTATGTTCATGAGTATTTCAAATGCTTCAAACCTCGCAAAAACTATTTGGTTGTAGAAATCTGTTATATGTGCATTCAGTACATTCAAATCCTGTCCCAAGTTATATATCTGCAGATCAAACTGTGAGACGACCCGCTTCACATCCTCTTCCTGTTCAGAAGACCAAGGAAAGGGATATGATGATGTCAACTCAGACAATCTTTTCATGAAGGAGAAAACTTGTTCTAGCTCCCACATACAGATCTTCCCAAGGCCTCTTTGCCTCTGTGCTTTTACCTCCTCTTGCACCTTTTCTTGAAGAGACAGGAATGCAGAGGACCACGCAAATGAGCTTGGTGGGTTAATGGTGCTTATCACATGTGTTTTGCTACCAAGATTGGGAAAAGATGCAGTGATTGTCCCCAGGAAAAACACAGACACAGCATTAAAGGCATAAATGGCAGCAGCAAAGCATTCTTCCTCATCCCGGGTCACTAGCTTTGGAGGACTCAGCTCTAATGACTGCAACGATCGACTGACCTCTGACGCATGTGAAAGTGCAGCCGAAAAACTGTGTGAAGCATGGGTTCCATGCCACGCTTGATGCCCTGTGCCTGAAGATGAATTTGAGGATGAGCTGAATGATGGTGAGAAGTGCCCCGCTGATGCCGACGTATGCAGAGATGGAGCAGATCCATCACTTCCACCAGGACCATGCGGCACGGCTGGATCTTGATGACCAGGCCACGACCTCCATCGCTGAGGGGAGCCATCCTTATATAGGTGCCCGTTCAAGCGCTCACGGAGCTTTCCCCGGAATGAGATTCGCATTTCCACTTGTCTAGGTTTTTCATCTACCTTCTCGATCTCCATCTGCAGAAGAAGTTGAGAAAGTAATCTCTTGGCCCTGGCTACCTGACCTTGAGCGAAGCCGGTTCCACGCTTGGAAGCCAAACAAGGAGAGACCTCACGAAGCATAACTTCGAGGCTTTCGACATCAGTGATCTGTTCTTTGATGTCCCTGCAGACGTCAAGGACCTTCACGCTTCTCTCCACGAAATCCTCCATGGTCCTTCTCTGCTTGCGACTGGCCGATATGAGGGACCGGAGATCTGAATGTGTAGAATTAAGGACGCCCAGGAACCCGACGAAAGAAACGAGGCTAAAACAGGATGTGTCATTCGTGGCCAAAAGAGACGAGAGTCGCTTGGCGAGCTGCGATTCGAAGGTCCGATAGAGTAGCAGCACATCGGAGCCGTCGTGTCCGCCAGGAACCGAGGAACCAGAGACGATGTCGGAAGCCGAAGTGGACGGAGGATTAGTATTTCCATTGGCATGGGAGGTCTGACGCGAATGCAGGAAAGTGCCTATGGCATGAAAGAGGTGAGTGTGGTGCTGCTGTTGCTGGGAACTCTGATGTGCGATAGGCATGTCGCTCGTATTGTACTTGCTGCACGGGGGGTAGAGAAACAGAGAACTCTGACAGCTGAGGGAGGAAGGAGATCAGAAGTGAGAGGGGTGCTTCTGGTGAGTTGTGATACGCCGAAAGTCAATATTCGCAATATGCCGAAATGACAACTCAAATCAGAGGAATATAATGTTCCACGAAATGAGTTTCCTTCTCCTTTCCAACAGTCACAGCGTTGACTATGTTCACTCCGAGTTGAAAGTTGAAACTATCCAAACAGGACTTTCTCTTCATGGTCCACACTTCACAGTTCCACTTGGAGACTAAAGTGATGGCCATTGGCTTCCCCCCACAATATCTTCATTCCTAGATGGCTGTCTAGCCCTCTCGAGTCTCTATTTGAAGATGATCTTGGAGTGTTATAGACATCATCTATATTAGGCTTAATTCACACAAGCCAACAACAGAATTGTGCTATCCGAATGTCAAGTTTTTATTCGATGAAACAAAAAAGTACTTCCGGGTCCACCATTCATTGAGACGGCATCCCCCCTTCGGAACAAACTTGTTTCACTTTGAGAGACATGATTATTGGCCAATCTCATGATTCAACCAATAATATCGAATCTATGGTTTGCTTTTGAAAGATTACCACTGTTGATATATTTAGGTAGTGATGTGTGAACACTTTAGGACCGCCGGGGCACTTTTTTCCCTCTTTAGGAGGTTTTTTTCCCCCGGCTTGTTTATACGCCTATTGCCCTAATGGGATACTTATCTTTGTACATTCTCTAGTAATACATTCAGTATTGTGTGTTGAGCTCCAAGCTTCTTCTTCTTCCTTGTGTTGTTCGCGTGCTTCCGCAGACGTCTAACTCCAACAATTGGTATCAGAGCAGGTCGTCGCTTCATCTAGGGCGCCGTCGACAATCCTCCGGTTGCAGTCTCAGATTCGCACGAAATTTGGTGAGCATACTCAGGGTGTTTCAGAGATCAAAACGGCTTCGCTTTGTGGTGCCGAATTGCGATATGAGCTTGTTTCGGCCTCCGAATGCACTATCGCAGCGCTTGTGCAGGCTATTTTGTCTTTTTGTGCCAAAGGTATATACCAGTTTCTGATCGTCATTATAAGCATCTTGAAGTCTGCTATAGGTTTAGCAGAATTCGTCTAGGCAGTTCTATTCAACTTTTTGAGATACAGTCAATTTTCAGCATCAAGGTATTTTAGTCACCGGCCATGGCTGAAAGTAGTGATGTATTCCGTATGTTGGCTATTGAGGATAAGTTGGATGGTACCAACTACCTGTTATGGGCTTATATGATGCGACATGTGTTGGTTGCAAAAGGACTGTGGAACATTGTGTAGTGATGTATTCTGTATGTTGGTTGTTGAGGATAAGTTGGATGGTACCAATTAACAGTTATGGGCTTATATGATGCGACATGTGTTGGTTGCAAAAGGACTGTGGAACATTGTGTAGGGTGTCGAAAAACATCCTATCACACCTGCAACTGTTACAACTGCAGGTACTGAAGCTGATGCAGAAGGTGTCGAAGATGATCGTATTCTGCATATTCCTGTTCGTGCTGCAGTTTCTGCTGCACCTACTGTAGAGCAGATTCGTTGGGATGGTAGAGATGCCCAGGCACATACATTGATAGCTTTGTCTGTCAAACGTGCCATTATTCCTCATATTCGCTCTTGCAGAACAACTAAGGATGCTTGGGATACACTTACCACATTGTATCAAGCTAGGAATGAGGCTCGTGTTGCTTACCTCCGAAAACAGTTGGAGAGTGAGCACATGAATGAAGGTGATTCTATGGACAATTTCCTAACAAAGATCAAAGACTTGAAGGAACAGTTGATTTCTACTAATGAGGTTATACCAGATAGCTCACTTGTGCAGACCGTTCTGAATGGTCTTCCTGATTCATATCAGAGTTTTGCTTCTACTCTCCGGTTGATGATGAAAGGCAATCCAAATGCCTTGTCATTTGAGGAGTTAGTCTATGTTCTGTTGCAGAAAGATCAGTCCAGGCAGAACAGGTCCATTATGCGTGTTGCAGATCAAGCTTTCCTGGCTAGTCAGAAGGGCAAAGGAAAATGGAGCTCTTCTACTAGTAAGCAGAAATCTGCAAATGCTGCACATTCGAAGAACCAAGACAAAGATGAGAAATATCAAAAAAGCAGAAATTGTTTTGTAAGTACTGTAAAGGGAATGATCATATCATAAAGAACTGTCCAAAACTCGCTGCAAAAGAGGCAAAGAAGAAAGAGGCTGGAATGGTTGTTGTAGAAGCCTCTACACCAAAAATGGACTCTGCTAATCTTGTGCAGGAAGAAGAATGGGTGTTTACTACTGTTTGCAGTTTTGAACCATCTTCTCATGAGCAGTGCATGTCTGTAGTAGACTCAGATGTTTGGTACTTTGACAGTGGGGCAACCAAACATATTACCTCGCAGCACAGTTTCTTCTCTTCACTCGAGCCTGCCCCTACAGGGAATACTATTACATGTGCCAACAACTCCTCTTACCTTGTTATGGGAGTTGGTAAGATCATTTTGACTATTGTTGATGGTAGTTCTTTCACTTTGTCAGATGCTTTATTTGTGCCAGGGATCAAGAAGAACCTGTTATCAGTTTCTGCATTAGCCAAGATTGGCTTGGTTGTGAAATTTGTTGATGACAGGTGTACAGTTCATGATCTGTCAAATGGTGATGTGATTATTGCTTCTGGCATTCTATGTCGTGGGATGTATAAGCTCATAGACTATGAAAGATCTGTAAATGATTTGGCATATGCAGTAAATGATTCTCAGGCTATGTTAGATGCAAAGCTTTGGCATGCACGCTTTGGTCATCTGAATTTCGCTAGTTTGCTATGCCTCCAGAAATCTGAAATGGTGTCCTCTTTGCCCAAACTTGAGGCACCTGGAAAACATGTTTGTGAAGGCTGTATTTTGGGCAAAATGCAGCGTTCATCATTTCCAAAAGATGGTTCAGTTTGGGCTACTTAGAAATTGAAGCTTGTACATAGTGATGTGTGTGGTCCTGTGCAGACACCTTCTTTTGGGAATTATCTTTCCTTCGTGACTTTCATCGATGATTTTTCCAGGCATGCATGGGTGTATCCATTGAAGGCAAAGTCCGAAGTGTTCATATGCTTCAAACAGTTTTTGGTTTTGGTTGAAAATCTGTCAGCATGTAAAATGGGCACCCTCCGTTCAGATCGAGGGGGGGATATATGTCTTTTGATTTTAATGCATTTCTGGCTGAACGTGGGATAAAACACCAGTATACAGTGCCGTATACACCTCAATAGAATGGAGTTGTTGAATGAAAGAACAGGTCACTCATGGAGATGGCGAGGTGTATGGTCAACAGTCAGGCTTTACCACATAGTTTCTGGCTTGAGGTTCTCATGTGTGCAGCATATGTACTGAACAGGTGTCCCACTAAAGCGCTACAGTCTATCACTCCATATGAGGCTTATGATCGCAAGCCATCTGTTGCTCATCTACGTGTTTTTGGTTGTTTGGCATATGCATTAGTGCGTGAACAACATCGTAGAAAATTGGATGATAAAGCAGTAAAATCTATTTTTGTTGGGTACAGTTCTGAAAGTAAAGGCTATCGTCTGTATCATCCACAGACTAAATGCATTCTGGTTAGCCGTGATGTTTTTTTTGTGGAAGATGATATTCAGCCATTGCTTTCATGTACTAAGGAGACATCTATTAGCTCCAAAGACATGTATGATACTTTGCTTCCTCTTTTTACAGGTGGAGAGTCTAGTGCTGCTCCTAATGAGGCAACTTCTCAGCCTTTGCAGGTTTCATGTGCTGATGCAGATAATTCCATTTCTGATGCAGATGTACATGATGCACTTATTGATGAGAGAGCTGATATTGAGCAGGCAAGAACTATGCCAAAATGGCTGGTGCAGACCTTGCGTGATAGTAAATTAGATGCACCTCTGTCATATCATACTCGAACAGGCTCTCATAGTGCCTCTTTTGCATCAGATTGCTATGCTATGGCTGCATCTAGTCTCTGTGATGAGAATGAGCCTGTTTCGTTTGATGAAGCACAAAATTCAAAAAATTGGATGACTGCTATGCAATCTGAATATGATGCAATAATGAAGAACGGTACTTGGTCTTTATGTGACTTGCCTCTTGGCAAGCAGGCCATTGGCACTAAGTGGGTATACAAGCTGAAGCGTAAACCTGATGGTACAATTGACAGGTATAAGGCTAGGCTTTTTGCAAAGCGTTATGCGTAGGAAAGAGGCATTGATTTTGATGAGACCTTTGCACCTACATGCCGTATGACTACTGTTCGGAGCATTTGTGCACTTGCAGCCCATCATGGTTGGAATGTACATCAGTTGGACATTAAAACAACATTTCTGAATGGTGACTTGCATGAAGAAGTGTATGTTTTTCAACCCCGTGGCTTTGTGCAGAAAGGGCATGAAAACCAGGTGTGCAGGTTAAAGAAAGCATTATATGGTTTAAAGCAAGCACCACGTGCTTGGTATGAGAAGATACATGCCTATCTGATTGCACATGGTTTTGAGAACAGTCCAACTGAAAGCACCTTATATGTTAAGAGTGCTAATGATGTGCTTCTGATCATTGTTGTCTATGTTGACGACATGCTACTCACTGGTCCTATTGAGAAGCATATTGCTGATTTTAAGGCTGATTTGCATGCCTCATTTGAGATGTCTCATTTGGGGCATTTGCATCACTATTTGGGCATTCAGTTTATGCAAGTTGATGGTGGAATGGCTTTGTGTCAAACGAAATATATTGACACATTATTGCAGTGTTTTGGCCTTGAAGACTGTAAGCCTATTGCCACTCCTATGGAGACAGGTTTACGATTGAGTCTTCATGATGCTGGAGATGCATTTGATGCTGTTCTCTATCAGCAGGCTGTTGGATGCTTGATTTACTTATGCATTACTTGGCTAGATATTTAGTTTGTTGTCTCACAGATGAGCAGGTTTATGCATTGCCAAGGAGTCAAGCATTGGCAGGCGGTTAAGCGCATCTTTCGCTACTTGAGTGGTACTCGGCTACTTGGGTTGTTTTATCCCAAGGGGGGATCACTACCTCCAGATTTGCATGCTTTTTCTAACTCTGATTGTGCTGGTTGCTATGACACTTTGTGTGTCCACTAGTGGCTTTTGCTTCATGCTTGGTAGCTCATGTATATCTTGGTTGAGGAAGAAGCAGCCTACTGTGGCCACTTCCAGTTGTGAGGCTAAGTTTAGGACAGCTTTCCCAGCTACTGTTGAGTGTGTGTGTGTGGCTCAGACGCCTTATGGCTGATTTGGGTGTTGGTCAGTCTTCTGCCATCTTCACTGACAGTCAGAGCGCATTGGCAGTTGCGAGGAACCCTGTGTTCCATGCTCGCACTAAGCACATTGAGGTGCATTATCATTATGTCAGGGAGAGGTTCTTTGCTAGGGAGATCAGCTTGGCATATGTGCCCACGCAGGAGAACATTGTAGACCTTTTCATGAAGGCTCTGCCTAGGGAGAAGTTTGAAGCTTTCCGCAAAGCTTTGGGCTTACTTCCTTTTGTGGAGTGATTTCCACGTAGCTTGGCACTTCCTTATACATGAGTGCCAGCTACTTGTTCATTGCATCACTCCCAGGGGGGATTTGTTGATATATTTAGTTAGTGATGTGTGTGAACACTTTAGGACCGTCGGGTCATTTTTTTCCCTCTTTAGGAGGTTTTTTTCCCCCGGCTTGTATATACGCCTATTGCCCTAATGGGCTACTTATTTTTGTACATTCTCTAGTAATACATTCAATATTGTGTGTTGAGCTCCAAGCTTCTTCTTCTTCCTTGTATTGTTCCTGTGCTTCCGCAGACGTCTAACTCCAACAACCCCCACTCTATATGAACTGAACATAGTTGAACTCCATCTGCATCAGTAAAACTCTACTACCCTATCTAAATGCACCCTTAATATCATGGTATTCTAATAATGCTTTTGTTTTCAACATATATTTATATGTTAGGGTTCAAAACATGAAAAATGATTAATAACATAGTAAAAAATCAACCTTCAATTTGTTAGCTGGCCTTTTTTTTCTCACATGTAAGGTCATGAAAGAAATGGTCAGCGAGACTTGAGATTCTATCAAAGCACTTTCCCATGTTTGAGATGAGATAAGGTGTGCTTCACGGTTTTGATCCTCTTGAGGATGAAAAACTGGGACAAAACAAAACTAAACAAATAGAATCTTGATTGAAGGTAGAGTGTGCATGCCACCCATTCTACACGTTTGTTCCTCTCCTTTGCCTTGACTTCTAAAAGAAAACAAGTGAAGAATCATGGTAGGGGAGAGGGTACTTTCTTATAGCTCTTCTACATCTCTTTTTCCTTGATGCTTGGATGGTTTTCTCAACGCATTGAATTGTTTGCAAAGTCCACGTGCATTTTTCTAACACCAATCACATCATAAGGAGAATATGAAGTTATGGCATGCTAAATTTGTTCATATCGATTACTTAACTCTCAAGCATATCGAAGATCAAGGTATGGTGGAGAATTTGCCTACTTTTGCTTTATCGGATGATGCAGAATCATGTGAAAGATGTCTTGAAGGAAAGCTTTATAAACTTCCTTTCAAGATCCATGGATATATCACTGCCACAAGGAAGTTGTAGATCATACATTTAGATGTGAATGGTCCAATGAAAACAGATTCTATTCAAGTTTTTATGCACTTTGTTACTTTCGTTGATAATTTCTCAAGATATTCCTGGACTTACGGTCTTAAAGTGAAGTGAGAGGTTTTTCCTACTTACAATAAGTTCTTAGCTATGGTTGAATATGAAAGTCAATCAAAGATCTTTTGATAAGTGATAGAGGACGAGAGTACATGTCTAAAGACTTTAAGGTTTTTTTTGAAGACAAAGGTATCTCTCATCGACTCACTATTGCTTATACGACAGAACAGAATGGTTTTGCAAAGAGAAAGAATAGGATACATGTTGAGATGATGTGTAGTATGATTCATCCAAAAAGCTTTCCCCTAAGTTTTGCTATGATGCAGTACATACTGCTAATCACATTCTGCATAGGTCTTCCACAAAAGCTTTGAAGGTCATCACACTTTATGAAACTTATTATGGGAAGAAGCCCAATGTGAGTTATTTCAAAGTTTTTGGTTCCCTAGCTTATGTTCACATTGAGAAGAAGGATTGTGGTAAGCTTGATGTAAAAGCCATTAAAGTTGTCTTTATTTGTTATGCAATTGAAAGCAAAGGATACAGATTCTATGTTCCAGATACAGGTGATATCCTATTCTCATGCAATGCATATATAGCGAAACAGTCACATTTATGATAAGAAGGAAGAGATTCTAGATTTCATAAAAGCATATGACTATGCATTTTTCAAAAGGAATTTGGATGCTTACATCCAATCATACAAAACCTAAGAGATGCATGTGAAGAGAGAATTTCATTATCTACATCAATACCTAGTCCATCATCAATACCTCTTGAATTTTTTACTTATGAAGTTGGAGAAGGTTCTAGAGTTCCAAAAGAAAGAAATATTGAAGAACAAGAAAAGATTCCACCACTTTTCTGGAAAACTCCAAAGTGGTTGTATCAAACTTGGAAAGACAGTGGTATAAAGGAATGACAAGGAGACAACAAACAGACTAGGTAAATTATGCGCAACATTTTGAGATTCATAATATGCACTACAAAGTGATATGATTATCACATATCCCAAATATTCATATCCTCAATTGTTAAAGCACAACTTAAGCATACATTTGATGTGAATGACTTAGGTATTTTGCTTTATTATCCTCAGATTGAGTTCAAGTACAGAGATGAGTGTATCTACATGACACAATAGAAATGTATTGAGAAATTATTGGAAAGGTTTGAGATGATAGATTCCAAGCCTATGCAGACACCTATGGATATCAATGTGTCATTATAGTCAAAAGCGAATGCGGAACCATTTGATGCGACATTATATAGTCAAACAGTTGATTGCTTGATATAGCTAATTAATACATGTTTGGACATTTAGTTTGCAATTTTTCAAGTATCAACCTTCGTGCATAATCACCTTAAGATTCAGTGAAATTAGTTAAGAGATATTTGCAAACATAAGAAGTTTTGCAGGTTATTAAACTTTGTACCATTATGACATTCAAGGGAGGATTGTTGGAAACAATGTCACAACTTCTCCAAATAGTCCTAAAACTCAAATATATGAGTTGTTCATTATAACATTTCTACAACAAAAGTGCTTTGGAGCCTTGGTTAAAGCAAAAAAAATCTCATGCAACCAACTAGGGATTGAATCCCAGTGGGCACAGTTCAGCAGCAGTAACAGTTGATCGCAAAAATATGTCACGAAGTAGCAAAAAACTAACAGAAGATTTTTTCACTTTTTTTTGGATTGCTAAACTTAGCGATCATTGCTTTTTTGCATACAAGCATAGTTTGGTGGTGATAAATTTTTCAAATTATGCTTTTCAAGAAGCTCTAAAAACAATATAAGGGAGGTAATAAGCTCACTTCTAATCAACTTCTCATGCTCAAGCTAGAGCACTAGCTCAATGCAAGGAGAATGTCATATTGGAGGAGGTGTTCTTACACACTTGGAGGAGGTGTGCTCTACATCATGAGATTCTAAGAGGAGTTTGTATCAACCAACATACTGTGAGTAACAAGTCTACATCTATCCTCACTTGTTCATTCACTAGTTTTTTATTTAAATAATCAAAATTTGGGTTTGCTTTAAAACGACTTTAAATTGTTCATATTCTCCATATTCTCTCTCACACACTCTCTCTTCATACCTCTTAGGCACACAATTTCTTGTATCTAGTTCCTATTTGTGTCTAGATTCAAATATTGTCAATTTGTATCATATTCACACATTGTGATTTGACATTGGAATATAAGATAGTGTAGGTGAGCATCCTAGCTTACCATACACTTTGAAAATCTCATTTATTCTTTCTCTCTTTATCTCTCACTCATCATCTTTTTTAGTTTTAAGGTGTGTATATTAAGGTTCATATGTTGGAAGATCCTATAAACCTCATATTCAACATGCATAAAAACACTTATCTTAGGTGGATATGGAGTAATGATACCTCAAGCACACCATGTAAGTTCTAAACAAAGAAGGGGATGGAAGAGAAGAACTCAAAAGATAGTTGCACGAAATTCTTCTCAATTGAATGAAGTCTCCTTACAAAGTTACGGCTTTTCACTTTTATATTAAAAGTTTTGACCCTTTCCACATGAGTTTTGGACAAAATAACTTAAAAACTAGTCCTCAAGCTTCCGAAATGATCAAAACGAGTCCTAAAAATAGTGACAAAAATATATCCACACTCTCAAGCATCAAGGAATCCTTTATCGTTACAAAAAAAGCTCTTTTACCACTTCAAGAGGTTCAAAAACCTACTGGACAAGGAGATAGAGAAATATATAAAGACCCTCAGATCATGGCATAAAATTTAGTTTATTTGAAGAAGAAATCCTTGCCATCCATTTGATGAATCCAATGGTTGTAAAAAAAAATAGTATATGCTAGGATTGAGAGTTGATCTCTCTATGATCCAAGCATCCAAATTCATTCAGAAATCTATAAAAATCCCCTCCTAAACTCATGGAATATCACTATTAGGCATCCGTAGGGGCTTGCTAGCACATGCTACCTGATTTTCTTCAATACTGACTTTACAGACAACTCTGCGATTAACATAACTTCAAAACAGAATCAATTCCAGACCATCGCCCAGACCGAACCGGCTGGCGATGCATCTGTCATCTCTTCCGTGCATACTCTATTGATTAGAAAGAAACGATACAATGTTTGGGCTACACCCTTTTGGTGCATGGCTTTTCTAATTACAATTATTCTTCTAAATAATACTTCGGCGGCCTTACACTGGCATGCACGGTGAACTCGAACCTAGCAGGGAAAATTACAAGGTTTAGGAATCATCAATGATTCCTTGGATATACATAGATCTTGCTAATTTAAAGGTTCGTGTTATTTTTTGCTTCATGGAGTCTAACATTTCCTTCAAAATTTGTGGTTCAACCAGATGTGCATCAGTCCGCACAGAGCTGGAAGCAATTACTTGGGAGAGTAAGGCGTCGGCTTGACTCTGCAAAAAGGCTTCTTGGAGGTAGAAGTCGTTGGTGAGCACCGCATCACGTCATAGCTTCATGTCCGCAATTTCTGCATCAATGTGCGATAAGCGCTCGTCCTGGATACCTAGTTGTTTCTCTTTGTGCTCGAGCTCTTGAGAATTGAACTGCATGGTTTTATAAAAGTCTTGCCTCTCTTTCTGGATAGCTTCGACATCCTTCTTCAATTGAATATTACGGCCAATTTCTTCTTCCAGAGAGCGACTTTTCTGAAAGAGCTCTTCGATGACTTTCTTTAATTCAGTTTTGGCTTGTAAGGCTAATTCCGCCATCTCTTGACCCTTTTGCTCCATCGTAGCAAAATCAGCGCGTGTGGTCTCTAGGAGATTACCCAAAGCAGTCATGGCATCCTCCTTGTCAATTACGATCTGAGTCAGCTTACTAATCTCATCATCGCAAGCTGCAATGATGGCATTCTTCTCATTCAACTGTGCTTGGAGACTTCGAATCTGTTCCTCGAGTGAACTAGCTTCGCCTTTGGCTATGAGCACCTCTTCCTGAAGTGGTGCAATGTCTGCTTCAAGCATGTCCACCTTGGATTGGTACTACTGTCGGAGGGATTATTGGGCAACTTGTAGGTGATGAGGGAGATGGGTGGAAAGATGAATAAGGTAATTACCGATATGAGCTAGTTGGGCCAATGAATCAGGTACAATAGAGGTGGAGATTGGCTGAGAGGGGTTAGCGAAAACTGTGGCGAACAACGAAGGGGGCGAATAATCAGGGGAGGAAGGAAGAGGACGGGTTGCCAGATGACAGGGTGAGGGAGGAGGGCTATGCGACAAAGGCACCTTTGAGGGAGAAAGAGGTAGAGGTGGGTTTTGAGGTGAAGAGAGCAAGGCAAGAGTGGTTACCACAGGAGATGAGACATCAGGTTGAGCAGTCACCTCCTCAAGTTGTTCTTTCTCCACGAGTTGTTCAACTTCTGTGACCGTGTCGGGTGTTGGCTCCTGTGGATGAGGCTGTAGCTGCACGACCGTATCATCAGGGTGAACCTCTTCAAGGACAATGTCAGGATCAACTTGGTCTTTAGGGGATGATGGAGCAAAAATAATCTGAGCAGAAGAAGCAGTATCCTGCAACTGAACGGTTGAGGATGGTTGTGCCTTACTGTGAGAGGGGCTCAATTTGCGGCGCTTCCCCTTAAAGAACTGTAGGAGATCATCGTCGTCATCAATCTCCATCATTTGTATGGACTCCTCATGGAAGAGAAGGGTATTCAGGGGAGGAGGTTGCGCATCCTGAATCGTCGGGAGGAGGAATGTTAGCAGATGTCGCAATCGTGTCCAAGGGATATCACCCTTTGCCAATTGTCAAGAAACTGCCTGGCATTCTCGGTGAATGCGCCAGAAGAAAAATGAAGCAAAATTAACTGCTTCACGTGCAGCGGCATCGATCATGGAATAGAAGGGGCGAGAAATGTTGTATGTGCATTTTTGCAGGTTAAGTGAAGCTACAAGAAACTATAGTGCAGTGCGCTCTGGTTCAGGGTGCCAAAAAATGGCGAATTCATTAAAAGAGTGATGGGGGAAAAGTGCTTTCATTGTTGACAGTGGTAAGAGATGTCCATCTACACTACCCTCTTGAGGGAGGTGGAATCCCTCAGCGACTATAGTTAGGGTGGCTATGACACGCGGGTTAAGACAGGTGAGTGGCCAGCAAGCTTCGGTAGCGGGAGTAGCAGCAACGACAGATATGATCTGCGCAAAGAAAGGTTGGAAGTCAACCAAATGCTAGGGAAGTTCAGCAAATGCCAAAAGGCCACGAGTGCGCAGAAACTCGCTCAATTCCAGAGCGAGGCCAGCACGAAAGGTAGCAATCTTAGCCAAAGCTTCCATGACGAGTACGAGAGCATGAAGACAGTAGGTAACACAAAACACGCAATCGCAGAAAAATGCAATAGCGGAAAAAAGAGGGGAGAACGGGATTAAGTAAAAACACCGAATGGACATGGGGGAAGAAACATAATCATCACCCAGTGTTGGAAATATACAGTCATAATGGAGACATGCACGCATTAACAGAATCTTAGACACATAAGGTGGCTGCTAATCATGGTTAGGTAAGAAAATGGAAACATTGCGGTCAGTCAGTCAACCGGAACACGTGGACGGGAAAGGAACGTCGAGCCAGAACAGTGGTATAAACCGGGCAGAGAATAAAAATACCGATAAAGCATCACGATGAAGAAGGCATGGGATAATAGGGACGAAGCTTCGATCCATTGATCACCTTAGGGAGAAGGGTACCAGTTAACGTGGATAACTTGAATGTAGCAGGTCCAACCTGCGATTCAATATGGTAAGGAGCAAACCACCGAAGTTTGAACTTGCCCATTGAACAATTAGATTTAGCATTATAGAATAGAACTAATTGTCCTTTGGTAAAAACAGGAGTGCGGAGAAACCGATCATGTGGCTTGGCTTGTCGCAATTGGACTTCTTGCAGCATTAGAAAACTTTCCCAGCGTTGTTTGTCCAAGGACCACAACACCTCCAACCGGAAAGGAAAAGATTCCTCCAATAAGAGCTTATGTTCTAGTGCCACCTTGAGGCTAGGTACCACCAACTCCATGGGTGGAATGGCCTCCAGCACATATGCCAATTTGAAAGGAGTATTGCCTGTAGCCACTTTGTACATAGTACGGTATGCCCACAGAATTGAAGGAAGGAATTGACCCCAACGCTCCGGACATTCCAGAACTAATTTCTTGAGCATGTTAAGTAAGGTTTTATTAGTACTTTCAGCAAGACCATTAGCACGAGGGTAATATGGAGAGCTAAATTTATGCACAATCTGTAGGGTGCAGGTAAGTGCTTGCAGTACAAAATTAACAAAATGTGTGCCCTGATCCGAAACAATCTCTAAGGGAAGACTGAACAGAGGGAACACATCAGCCATCAAACATTTAACCACCACTGCTGCAATGGGGGACCGTAAAGCCCAAGCTTCTGCCCACCGAGTAGCATAATCCGTACAAGTAAGTATATAACGATGATGAGTAATCGTAGCCAGAGGTGTAATGGGACCAATGAAATCCAAGCCCCACTTTTGAAAAGGTTCAAGTGGAGCAACAGGCTGTAGTGGAAAATGATGTCGTTGTAAAGGTTGTCCCAAGCATTGGCAACGATCACACGTTTTAATAGAAGTAGCAATATCACGCTGCATAGTGGGCCACCATAAGCCACTGTGTAGAATTTTCTAATAAGTACGATCGACCGAAAAATGATCATCGGAAGGAGTAGAATGGGCCATTTCAATAACCGAAGGAACTTCATGGGATGGAATACACGATAATAGTGCACCAGAAGGATCCATGTAATACAAATGTCCTACAATGATCCAGAACCATCGACTATACATTGCCAATTTACGATGAGCCAAAGTAGACATATGAGACGAGGGGCTTCCACTAGTGAGGAAGGTCAGAAGAGTATCATAATACGAAGGTGCCACAGGGAGCTCCTTACCCTCATCTTGGGCCGGATCAGTCACATAGATAGTAGGGGTAGTATCATCAATTCCACCGGGAGGTTCACCGGAATCAAGCCGAGATAAGAAATCAGCTAATGCATGAGCTGATCCTGGACGATGTATGACCACGTAATCAAATTCTTGTAGTAACAACACCCACCTGGCTAATCTACCCCCTAAATGTTGTTGACAGACAAGATAAACCAGAGCAACATGATCCACATGGAACGTGAATTGGCATCCCAACAAGTAGTGCCGGAATTTCTTCGCCGAATAAACCAAGCAAAGGCATTCGCGCTCAGTGGCTGAGTAATATCGTTCAGTAGCAGCTAACCGTCGATTAGCATAATAGACAAGACAAAACCACTTATCATGTTGTTGCATGAGTACACTATCGATGGCACTGTCCGATGCATCCACGAAGACATGAAACGGAAGCTGCCAATTTGGTGCTTGTAGTATAGGAGCGTGGGTTAATAGTGTTTTCAGTCGATCAAAGGCAATTTGGCACTCTTCATTCCACACAAACTATTGGAAATTACTAGTAAGCAACCAATTCAGTGGTATGGCTAAATGTGCGAACCACCGAAGATGTTGCCCATGCCAGCATATTTGGCCAAGGAATCGCATAATTTCCTTTGGTGTCATAGGGGAAGGTGCATGTAACACGGCATGCACTTTATCTGGATCCACCTGAATGCCTTTCTTTGAAATAATATGACCAAGCAACTTGCCACAGGAAACCAAAAAGACCGACTTGCTGGGATTTAAGCACATTCAGAACTCTCAACACTTAGAGAAGCAGCACCGGAGGTGGTAAAGATGAGCCGATGTATCACCCGATAACGAAAAATCATCCAGATACACTCGCATAAAGGTGGTTAAATAGGGGGGGGGGGGGAATTTCTTGCATACATCATTGGAAGGTACTAGGAGCATTGCCTAGATTGAACCACATCACCGTACATGCATATACACCCCAATTTGTCCATTTCAGCCATGCACACCTGATTATAGCCACTGTAACCATCCAAAACGGAATACATCTCTCGTCCGAAAACAACATCGAGCATTGTATCCAAAAACGGAAGTGGGAAGGTATCCGGTACAGCCGTCGCATTTAGTTTCCGGTAATCCACACAGATATATAACTGCTTATTTTTCTTTGGGACGATAACAATAGGTGAAATCCATTCTGCATGCTCAATGGGAATGATGAAACCGACTTTCAACAAGAGATCCAATTTCGCTTTCACTTGAGCAACATAATTTGGGTTCATGCGGTAATTGGATTGCTTGATTGGGCATGCATCCGTCTTGAGCATCACATGGTGTTGATAGATACGAGGGTCCAACCCTTTCATATCTCGATAGTCCCATGCAAACACATCTTGGAGCTCGGTTAACAACTATAGTATATCATTTTGAAAAGTTTTTGGTAATCCCACCTTAATCTTGACCGGTCGTGGTGTATCCTCATTTCCCAAGTTGCAGGTGATAAGTTGATCTTCTGGTACATAAAACTGTTGTGGCATGGGTATATCCTCAGGTGACTAGAATAAATGGTGGAAACTCTAGACATTCAAAGCTTGATCCATAGCTAGGTTTCTTCTGTAATCGAAACTATCAAACAGATGATCGGCTTCCAATTATCAGCAACCGCTTATAAGCCGACTGTCCCCAAGGTGAGAAAATCCTGGTTATCCTTGAGAAAAGCTTATTCTTCATCATTTGAAAGTCCATCCAACATATGCACAAGTTCAGCTACGTAGGGTCGACCATGGAGGTCGCATGGTTTCATCTCATCCAACGGAACTACATACTTCCGGTGGTTGCTTTTGAAAATAAGTTCGTGTGCTGACCAGTCCTGCAATATTTTGGCTTGTTTCAGCTAGGGCCTCATGAACAGCAAGTTGTAGTCCAGAGTTGAGTCAGGTAATTATAGAACAACACAAGTCATTTTGAACACCGCTCCCTAAAGAGTAATAGGTATATCACGTACCAAACCCATTGGATACAGCCTGGACTGATCTTCCATCCTCACAAAAACTGAACAGGTTTAATCTGAGTCCATCCTAACCATTTACAAAGGGCAGCTATCACAATATTCACACCAGATCCTCCATCAATTAACACTTGGTTGATTTTATGGTTTTTATACCATACTGTAATTAAAGGAACAACATGGTCCACCACAAAATCAGTTTCTGGACTAATAATGGCCGTAGTAGGTGTACACGAAGATTCTAGACAAACTTGATGCTGAAATTGTTGTTGTACACCCAAAATCAAGGCTAATAGTTGCCCCAATGGTATTCTAATGGAGGCCTGCGAGAGAATATTCCACACAGAGTCAAAATTCAACATACTCCTGACTGCATTTGGTGGACTCTCTAGTGGCACGTTCACCGGACTCAGTGCTTCGGGTGGTGGATTTGGTACTGTCTACTGAACCACTGGTACTGGATCGGGAAAAACTGACTGAAATGGTTAATGTCATATTCAGTTAAACATCGAGAAGCCTCATTAACTAGCATAGACTGGAACACTATTGCCTTATATGCCGGATCTGCTAGATAGTTGAGTACTGCATAATTAATTTCAAAAGCTCTGACATGCACATCCGGATCATCACCGGGAAATCCTCCGAATTTTGTATATGTAACTCCAGCGGGTACCAGTTGCAGTGGTATGGCCTGCTGCTACTGCTACTACTGTTGTTGTTGATGTTGTTGTTGCGAACCACTCATGGTGTTTGAATCAAGAGGAAATGTTACTACCGAATGATTTGAACCAGTTAAACCTAATTGGTGCTATGTTGTCCCATCGTCTTGCACGCTCTCCGATAATTGGATATTGTTAAGTCGTTCCCACACACCTACACCCAACTGCCTTCATCGTAATGGACTTCTGTAGTGAGCTTTTCACCAACACTTTCATCCAACAATACTGTTGGAACAAAAAAATCACCAATTGATGATTATAAAGAGCTTGAAGCATGTCAATGATCAGATTGAAGTGAAAGAAGTCATTTGAGAAAGTAAAGAGATCTCATAAGTGAAGCTTGTATACATATGTACATTACAAATGGGAATTCTTGTACTATGAGTATAGAAGATCCTTAGGATGGTAAGGAGTAATGTAATAGACGTGGAATAAGTCTAGAATCGTATGTATATAATTCAATGATGTAAAGAAATACATGAGAGAGTCTTTAGAAGACAAGTGTCAATGAGATAGATGTGTGGAGAGTCATCTTTACGAGTTAGAACTCTCTCAGCCTGATCATGTGGATCAGGAAATATTTTGTAAACATCTAATTTAGAAGCTAATTGAAGCTATGTTCAAATTTTCATGGTCTAATTCCTTTCATGCTGTGAGTATGATCAATAGGAACATGTGTATGTAAAGTCTGCAGGTAGACCTCTCACAGTAGCGCACTTTTTTGTGTCAATGTTTTGCTCAGATCTCAGTGCACAGTGTAAAGTTTTTTATAAGTGAGCATTCAAAGTCTAAGTTAGAAGGTAAGGAAGCTATGGCTAAAATCATTTAGCAAAACAGGATCTGTGCTGTGAGAAATCAACCTTAGAAGTTACCTATGTCAAAGTCGCTTATTCAAGAAGACAGTTTCTCACATACTTTTGATCTTAAGGATCAAATTAAAGTTTTAATGATTCTTTTGAAGGACTAATGGTTGATATGATTGCGCAAAGATAGCATGGAGATATATGCATCATTAGTTTGAAGAAATTTGAAGATATATGCAGTAATGAAGTCAATCTTTGAAGCAGACTTCTTGAAGAAGAAAGATTTTCACTCAAAGGTGATAATTGAAGATTTGGTAAATGAGGGTAATATTTGTGTAAAGTTTGTTCTATAACTGATATAGAGGTGCTCTTAGATCACTATAGATCAAGCATTTGGAGATTTAGAGGTCTCCAAAAAATACACTAGTTCCCTCAAAATCAGAACCGAAAATAGAACTCTCACCAAAATTCGGCAAACTAGCCCAGAATTATCCGAGGTTCCACCTAAATTCCACAAACTGCTATCGAATTTTTCCACACTATCACCAGAACCAGTGCTTACTTCACCAGTCTTACTTTCTGCAGATCGGGTTGGTTGCACTTCTGGTATACCCTGTAATCCTTGCACAAGGAAATGCTGAGGTGGTACTCCACTAGCCCGGATTTCTCGCTTTCCTTCAAATGATTGTCTGTCACCACTGCTACTCGGAGGTGTGCCCAATGCGCTAGGAATTTTCCAGGGATGCTGATCCCTTCTGTACTTTGGGTACAATTCTCCGGAACATGTTACAGGCATATATCATCGGATTCTTCTCAACTCTTAGTCTATGCACTTACTGGCTACTCCATGCCCCATGGTCGGCACCAGCGTTAAAGTTGAAGTTATTATGTTCTTACTCGTGGGTTCTTGGAATGGTCAAGGGTCTGATAATTCAGAGGCCCTATATATATTTTCCCAATTCACTGCTTAACTTCTTACAATCAACTTCATTGATTAACCCCAGACAATTACAGAAGATTCAATTACACTTCGGTACATAGCGTTCTTAATGATCACCGCAAATATGTACACAGCACTTTCGCTCTTTGTTTAATATTACTGCTACACTTCACTTCAACAAAATAAACATTAACACAGTACCTGATTTACTTCAATACTAACTTTACAGACAACTCTATGATTAACATAACTTCAAAACAGAATCAATTCCAGACCATCGCCTAGACCGAACCGGTTGGCGACGCATCTGTCATCTCTTCCGCACATACTCTATTGATTAGAAAGAAATGATACAACGTTTACGCTACACCCTTTCGTTGCGCAACTTTTCTAATTACAATTATTCTTCTAAATAATATTCCGGCGGCCTTACAACAACCTATTGGTAACTTTATACATAGAAGGGAGTGGATGTAATTGGAGAGCTTGCACTAGTGTATGAGAAATAAAATCATGTGAACTACCATCATCATGTAAAATATTAAGAACTTTACCATTAATAGTACCTTGCATGCAAAGTAAAGAATGAATATAAATTTCTTTACCCAAGGTACTTAGATCCTTTTCTAATGCTTCTTCGGTCCAATAAGGTTGGGCATCTTCATGAACCGCCTCCATGTTGTGTACTTGAGCTTCAATAGGCTTCATGTCCTTAGTTCACAACCTACATTTAGTTTTAGTATGACCAAACTTACCACAATGCCAACAAGATATAGGGCCCCTTTTGTTGAGCAGCCATCATCCTAATTTGAAGGGTTGGAGGTTTGCTATTTTGTAAGGGGGTTGTCTTGAGTACAAGAGAGAAATTGTATTGAAGAGGGTGCTAAAAAGTAGGTGGGTATTGAAAAGTAGGTGGACGCTAAAAAGTAGGAGAAGAAAAATTAGAAAAAAGATGCGTGAAAGGAAAATTGGGCTTCATTGGTGGTTGTCACTGACATGTTTGTTGTAAGCGAATGGACTTGGTAATGGACTGAAACTCCTTCTTAGCATCATGTGCATAAGAAAGAGGGTTGTATGACGTGGTGTGTTGAGCTTAGCTTGGATTGCCATCTCCAAACCATCTTCAAACTTCCATTGCAAGGTATCTTTAGGAATTGTTTCAAGCGATCGAATAAGTAATAGTCTTTGCCAAAAATGTTCAATGTGGATAGACACAATATCTCCATCTTTCCATCCAAAAGTTGTCCATGATTGACGAGCATGTAAGTGGAACACAGAAGGAAGGAAGGACTCCTTGATCTTTTCTTGAAATGTGGTCCACGTGGTGGGGTGGTCCATGCTATGCCGCAAAACATTCCACCATAATTGTGCCTTACCCACCAAATAATTAGTAACAAATTTCACTTTTTCAGGTTCAGAATATGATTTTTTAGGATAAAAATCATCAAATTGGGATAGTCACGAAAGTATAGTTGGCCATCCTTTCACCCATCGAATCGTGAAACTTGGAAATTTTTTGCACCAATCTTGGACTATGTACCTTGTTCTTGAGCAGCGATAATGGCCTTCACCACCTAACTAGGTTATTTTCATCACTCTATATTTGTTGAAGTGCAGCATCACGTTCTGAGCATGTTGGAGTTCATGTCGAAAAAGTTTCAAACTGTTGCTCAATCGATACCCCAGGTAGAGGTGATGTACTAAAATCCTTGGTATTCAGGATAGGGTACATGGCCTTATAGAACCAAAACCTAGGATTGGATCATATGGTTGAGATGGTTGCCGATTCACAAGCAAATGCCACTTATCATGATCAAATGTCAATACATACACCTCCACAAACATGCCTTGGCTCTGATACCACTGTTGATTGGATCCTGCAGATGCACATATGCAGAGAATAATACATAAACAAAATCTCACAAAAGTACTCAGAGAATAGAAAGAGACAAGAGACTTGACACTAGATTGGGTATAATATCCCCCCATATACTATGATGGACGATTCTATCAGAGCATGTGTATTTATAGTTATTTTTCATTACATCCTGAATAGAAGATACATGAGGGTGGCATTTTGAAAAGTGTGTGTTTACAAAAATCTACTTTATGTACAAAATCGTTGCGTTTCATGTGATCTACTATTTTTACAAAAATGTTGCTTTCTAAAGAAATCTATTATTTTTACAAAAAATGACTAAAATAATATCTTCTAAATATTCATCTAAATATATGAATAAGTCCAAGCACATTCACACCGTCATGAGTCTTCCCCTGCTAAATCAAAAGACAAATCACATTAAACCCCTCAAGACATTAAAATCCATATAACATTCCATTATTCCATAAAGTATAACAAGGATGTTCATGATCATGTACAAGTTTTTGATCCTTGTCAATGTACAGGTGAACCTCGGGACATACTTCGCTTTCCTTCGCAACCCGTTCTCCTTTTGGAACCTTACCAAAAATGGGGGTTGGACTTTATCGGTTCTATTCTTCCTCCAACTAGTTCTGGTAAAATTTTCATTTTTCGATGCATTGATTACTATACTAGATGGGCAAAAGCTTGGAGCTTAAGACATTCAACCACAGGAATTATTATGAAAATTTTAATCACTAAATTATTTTCTTGTTTCGAACTCCCACAAGAACTCATTTTTTATTGCAACACTCATTTTTTGAATAAGATTATTAAGTCTATTACTAATTTTCATATTGAGCATAAGTTCAGTTCCCCATACTCTCCTCGAGCAATTGATTTGGTGGGAAGTACTAATAAGGTTTTACTTACAATGCTCCAAAACATTCTTCTTGAATATCCAAATAAATGGGAACAATATTTGTCTTTAGTCTCATGGGCTTATCGTACCTCATACAAAGTTTCAACTATATTTAGCCCCTTTCAAGTTAGTTTATGGTATGGAACCACTCACTCCTATGGAATTTATGATGCCTAGTTTAGATATTGCATTGCAAAATTGCTTATTACCAGAAGATCCATTGATATTTAAAATGGATACTTTATAGCAGTTGGAAGAACATCACTACACTTGTTTTTTGCTTATGCAAGAAATCCAGCTTCGACAATGGCATTGGCATGATTGAGAGTTATGGAAACCTATTTTTTGAATTGGATATTTAGTCTTATTTTTTAATTATAAAATGAAGAGGCAAGAAAGAAAATTCAAAATTTGATGGACAAGTCCATTTCGGCTTCATGCAGAAATTTGTCTAGCTACTTTTTCATTAGTAACTTCAAGTGGCAAAATTTTACAAACTCTGGTCAATGGGTCCAAGCTTCAACTGTACGACATGTAGTGTCATAACATTTATTGTATTATAGTGTTATATAATTTTTTTTCTTAATAAGTGGAAGCATATGAAAAAAAATTCGCTCACAACTCTACATGATTAGTGGAGTATTAATGCTAGCAACTCGAGATCAAATTGGAGAGATTTGTAATCATTGAACATGAGGATGTAGTATTCAATGGCATGTACACGGATTCAAGCACATGCATGCTATTCAAGAACATACAATTACAATGGCTTTGCCACTTCCCTACTGTATCGCGGCATTTCCCTCCCTCTCTCTTTTTCTCTCTCTCTTCTCTCTCTTTTTCCCCCACCACCCCCGCGGCCCCCACGATCACCTCGACCCCCTCCAACCCCATCGTCCCCTCCTTTTTTCCCCCACCACCCCTGCCGCCCCCACCATCACCTCGACCCCCTCCAACCCCACCGTCCCCTCCTTTTTTACCCCACCACCCCCGCGGCCCCCACCATCACCTCGACCCCCTCCAACCCCATCGTCCCCTCCTTTTTCCCCCACCACCCCCACGGCCCCCACCATCACCTCGACCCCCTCCAACCCCATCGTCCCCTCCTTTTTCCCCCACCACCCCCGCGACCCCCACCATCACCTCGACCCCCACCAACCCCACCGTCCCCTCTTTTTTCCCTCACCACCCCTGCGGCCCCCACCATCACCTCGACCCCCTTCAACCCCATCGTCCCCTCCTTTTTTCCCCCACCACCCCCGCGGCCCCCACCATCACCTCGACCCCCTCCAACCCCACCGTCCCCTCCTATTTTCCCCCACCACCCCCGCGGCCCCCACCATCACCTCAACCCCCTCCAACCCCATCGTTCCCTCCTTTTTTGCCCCACCACCCCCGCGGCCCCCACCATCACCTCGACCCCCTCCAACCCCATCGTCCCCTCCTTTTTTCCCCCACCACCCCCGCGGCCCCCACCATCACCTCGACCCCTCCAACCCCATCGTCCCCTCCTTTTTTCCCCCACCACACCCGCGGCCCCCACCATCACCTCGACCCCCTCCAACCCCATCGTCCCCTCCTTTTTTCCCCCACCACCCCTGTGGCCCCCACCATCACCTTGACCCCCTCCAACCCCATTGTCCCCTCCTTTTTTCCCCCACCACCCCCGTGGCCCCCACCATCACCTCGACCCCCTCCAACCCCACCGTCCCCTCCTTTTTTCCCCCACCACCCCCGCGGCCCCCACCATCACCTCGACCCCCTCCAACCCCACCGTCCCCTCCTTTCTTCCCCACCACCCCCGTGGCCCCCACCATCACCTCGACCCCCTCCAACCCCACCGTCCCCTCCTTTTTCCCCACCACCCCCGTGGCCCCCACCATCACCTCAACCCCCTCCAGCTCCACCAGCCCTCCTCTTTTCCCCCACCACCACACCACCACCACCCCACAGCCCTCCACCACACCACCACCACCCCACAGCCCTCCACCACTCCATACCACCACCACCCCACAGCTCTCCACCACTCCACACCACCACCACCCCACAAGCCCTCCACCACACCACCACCACCCCAAAGCCCTCCACCACTCCACACCACCACCACCCCACAGCCCTCCACCACTCCACACCACCCCACAGCCCTCCACCACACCACCACCACCCCACAGCCCTCCACCACACCACCACCACCCCACAGCCCTCCACCACTCCACACCACCACCACCCACAGCCCTCCACCACACCATCACCACCCTGCAACCCTCCACCACTCCACCCCACCACCACCCCACAGCCCTCCACCACTCCACACCACCACCACCCCACAGCCCTCCACCACTCCACACCACCCCACAGCCCTCCACCACACCACCACCACCCCACAGCCCTCCACCACACCACCACCATCCCACAGCCCTCCATCACTCCACACCACCACCAACCCACAGCCCTCCACCACTCCACAACCCCCCCACAAACCCCACAAATCCCACATTTTTCCATGACCTTACATAAGGCTCTCATACAGTTTGGATGGACATTTGTAGGATCATTTCTCAACCAAACCCTATAGTGTTATATACCGTTGGAAAGCTCGCGACGAGTACTTTCCATTGGTGCAATAATAACCTTGAAATCTTGGATCCAATTTCGACCACACCCCAAAAACCCCCACAACTCCCCATAACTCACCCCTATTCCCACCCAACCAACAAACCCCACAAACCCCACACAACTCCACACAACTCCACATCCCTCCACAACCCTCCACAAACCCCATAATCTCTCTCAAACTCCCCACAACTCACCTCCCATACCGCCCACTTAATATGAAGGATCAAAAGCTACTACAAAAATTAGGTGAAGGATGTGCTTCTCAAGGTCATTCAAATATCACGGGCGGCACAAAATGAGGATCTCAGCTTGCATTCAAAAGTGACAGTAAAGGTGTAAGTGGTAAAAGTGAAAGTGGAGAAATGACTATTGCCGCCAACCATTCATGACGACTGCCTTTTTTTGAGGATCCAATTCAAATCAAGTGGAATATTTGATCTACCCCTCCAATCTTGGGTAATCAACCGACGCGTGATCAGTGGACGTAAGGAATCGGCAAGGCCCTCTTGGCCTATTGGAGCCTATAAAAGCAATGGATTTGTGTTGATTGGGGATACATTCAGATACATACATTTACATACGTACGTACAAAAGTCCTCTCTTTGCACTTTGTGGCTTCAAGCCTACTGTAGGAAGTCACTCTGTAGTGAGGATACAGAGTATGGGCTTGCCAGTGGAGGGCTAATAGCACAATAGTGTGAAGAGAGTGGCTTGGTTTTGTCATTCAGTGTGAGTCATTGGTATTTCGTGCTCTTTCCTTTAGAACAAGTCTTCATACTTTGTATTGATCAGTGCTAGTCTGCATCTAGTTGTGTCCATTGTACAGGTTGGAAGAATCCCTTGTATTGATGTTGTTTAGTTCTGGAGTGGCATGTTAGCCCAGAGCATGAACTTTTGAGCATCTCCTTTGCCTATGTTGTAATCATCTGATTCGAACTAAGGAGTGGATGGTCTTCCATTATTGTCATTTTGTCATTAATACTTTCTTGAGTATTCACAACTCTGTGCAATCATTGATATCTGCCTGCTCATAGAAGTGTTAAAGGGTATATTTCCCTAAGGAGAACCTCCCTTGAGTAGTTGAAGTACTAGAGTGCTTGCTGCATGTTCCTGATAAAA
>CM035432.1:52115890-52123390 GCA_020310875.1 Ceratopteris richardii | reverse complement strand
CCAAAGTTTGACATTCTCGAAGACAATAGAAAATAGAGAGAATATAATCTCTCACAGTCCCTTACTGTTGATATACTTAGGTAGTGATGTGTGTGAATACACTAGGACCGCTAGGGCACTTTTTTTCCTCTTTAGGAGGTTTTTTTCCCCGGCTTGTATATACACCTATTGCCCTAACGAGTTACTTATCTTTGTACATTCTAGTCGTAATACATTGAGTATTGTGTGTTGTGCTCCAAGCTTCTTTTTCTTCCTTGTGCTGTTTGCGTGCTTCCCTAGACCTCGAACTCCAACATATCAGAGCTTCCACTCTTCATTTGATGTTGAAAGGCAATCCAAATGCTTTAACGTTTGAGAAGTTAGTCTTTGTTCTGTTGCAAGAAGATCAGTCTAGGAAAAATAGGTCCATTATGAGTGTTGCAGATCAAGCTTTCTTGGCTAGTAAGAAGGGCAAAGGTTAATGTAGCTCTTCTATTAGTAAACAAAAATCTACTAATTTTGCACAATCAAAGAAGGATGAAAGAGATGAGAAGAAAACTGAAAAGCAAGAATCACTTTGCAAATACTGTAAAGGGAATGATCATGTCATAAAGAGTTGTCCAAAACTGGCTGCTAAAGAGGCAAAGAAAAAAGAGGCTGGAATGGTTGTTGCGGAGGCCTCTACACCAAAAACAGAGTCTCCTAATCTAGTGTAGAATGAAGAATAGGCGTTTACTATTGTTAGCCGTTTTGATCCATCTTCTCTTGAACTATGTATTTCTATAGTAGATTCAGATGTTTGGTACTTTGATAGTGGGGAAACCAAACATATAACCTCGTAATGCAGTTTCTTCACTTTACTCGAGCCTGCCCCTATAGGGAATACTGTCACATGTGCGAACAAATCCTCTTATCCTTTCATGGGAGTTGGTAAGGTCATTCTGACTAATGTTGATGGTAGTTCTTTTGCATTGTAGGATTCATTATTTGTGCATGGATCAAGAAGAATCTGTTATCAGTTTCAGATTTCGACAAGATTGGCTTGATTATGAAATTTATTGATGACAAATGTATAGTTCATGATATGTCAAATGGTGACATGGTTATTGCTTTTGGCATTTTATGTCATGGGTTGTATAAGCTCATAGACTATGAAAAATTTGTGAATGATTTGGCATGTGTAGTACATGATTCTCAGGCTATGTCAGATACACATCTTTGGCATGGATGCTTTGATCATGTGCATTTTGCTAGTTTGCTACGCTTGCAGAAATCTAAAATGGTGTCCTCTTTGCCCAAACTTGAGGCACCTGGTAAACATGTATATAAAGGATGTATTTTGGGCAAAATGCAGCGTTCCTCATTCCCAAAAGATGGTTTGGTTCAAGCTACTCATAAATTGTAGCTTGCTCATAGTGATGTCTGTGGTCCTATGCAAACACCCTCTTTTGGGAAGTATCTTTACTTCGTGACTTTCATTGATGATTTTTTCAAGCATGCATGGGTATATCCATTGAAAGCAAAGTTGGAAGTGTTTATGTGCTTCAAAGTGTTTCTGGTTTTGGCTGAAAATCTATCAACATGTAATACAGGCACCCTCCATTCTGATCGAGGGATGGAATAAAACATCAGTATAGAGTGCCACATATACCTCAATAGAATGGAGTTGTTTAACGAAAGAATAGGTCACTCATGGAGGTGGCAAGGTATATGGTCAAGAGTCAGACTTTACCACAATTTCTCACTTGAGGCTATTATGTGTGCAATATATATACTTAACAGGTGTCCCACTAAAGCATTGCAGTCTATCACTCAATATGAGGCTTGGCATGGTCATACGCCATCTGTTGCTCATCTGCGCGTTTTTTGTTGTCTCGCATATGCATTGGTGCCTGAACAAGAATGCAAGAAATTGAATGATAAAGTACTAAAATGCATTTTTGTTGGATATAGTTTTGAAAGCAAAGACTATCCTCTGTATCATCCATAGACCAAATGCATTTTGGTTAGCCATGATGTTGTTTTTGTGGAAGATGCTATTCAACCACTACTTTCATGTATTAATGAGGCATCTGTTAGCTCGAAAGACATGTATGATACTTTGCTGCCTCTTTTTACAAGTGGATAGTCTAGTGCTGGTCCTAATGAGGCAACTTCTCAACCTCTATAGGTTTCATGTGATGATGTAGATCATTCCATTTTTGATGCAGTTTTGCATGATGCATTTGTTGATGAGAGGTGATATTGAGAAGGCAAAAACTATGATAAAATGGCTGGTGAAGACTTTGCATGATAGCAAATTAGATGCATCTCTGTCATATCGTACTCGTTCACGCTCTCATAGTGCCTCTTTTGCATCGCATTGCTATGCTATGGCTACCTCTAGTCTTTGTGATGAGAATGAGCCTGATTTGTCTGATGAATCACAAAATTGAGAAAATTGGATGGTTGTTATGCAATCTGAATATGATGCTATAATGAAAAATGGTACCCAGTCTTTATGTGACTTGCCTCTTGGCAAGAAGGCCATTGGCACTATGTGGGTATACAAGCTTAAGTGTAAGCGTGATGGAATAGTTGACATGTATAAGACTAGGCCTTTTGCAAAGGGTTATGCTTAAGAAAGAGGCATTGATTTTGATGAGACCTTTGCTCCTACTTGCCGAATGATTGTTGTTCATAGCATCTGTGCACTTGCAGCTCATCATGATTGGAATGTACATCAGTTGGACATTAAAACTACATTTTTGAATGGTGATTTACATGAAGAAGTGTATGTTTTTCAGCTCGGTGGCTTTGTGCAAAAAGGGCATGAAAATTAGGTGTGGAGATTAAAGAAGGCATCATATGGTTTAAAGCAAGCACCACGTGCTTGGTATGAAAAGATACATGCCTATCTCATTGCAAATGGTTTTGAGAATAGTCCAATTGAAAGAACCTTATATGTTAAGCATGCTAATGATGTGCTTCTGATCATTGTTGTGTATGTTGATATCATGTTGCTCACTGGTCCTCATGAGAGGCATATTGTTGATTTTAAGGCTGATCTGCATGCCTCATTTGAGATGTGAGATTTGGGGCATTTGCATGATTATTTGGGCATCCAGTTTATGCAAGTTGGCGGAGTATCTCTATGCCAAATGAAATATATTGACACATTATTACAATGTTTTGGCCTTGAATACTACAAACCTATTGCCACTCCTATGGATACTGATTGAGTCTTCATGATGCTGGAGATGCATTTGATTCTATTCTCTATCAACATGCTATTGGATGCTTGAAGTTATGCATTACTCACCCAGATATTCAATTTGTTGTCTCATAGATGAGCAGGTTTATGCATTGCCCAAGTGTCAAGAATTGGCAGGCGGTTAAGCGCATCTTTTGCTACTTGAGTGGTACCCGACTACTTGGATTGTTTTATCCCACGGGGGGATCACTACCACCAGATTTACATGCTTTTTCTAATTTTGATTGGTTTACATGCTATGATACACATGCATTCACCAATGGTTTTTGCTTCAAGCTTGGTAGCTCATGCATATCTTGGTTGAGCAACAAGTAGCCTATTGTGGCTACTTCTAGTTCTGAGGTTGAGTATAGGGCGACCTTCACAACGACTGTTGAGTGTGTATGGCTCAGATGCCTTATGCTGATTTGGGTGTTGGCCAGTCTTCTGCCACCACCATCTTCACTGACAGTCAGAGCACATTGGCAGTTGTGAGGAACCCTGTGTTCCGTGCTCGCACTAAGCACATTGAGGTGCATTATCATTATGTTAGGGAGAGGTTCTCTACTGGGGAGATTATCTTGGCATATGTGCCCACACAAGAGAACATTGCAAACCTTTTCACGAAGGTTCTGCCTAGGAAGAAATTTGAAGCTTTATGCAAAGCTTTAGGCTTACTTCCTTTTGTGGATTGATTCCACATAGCTTGGCACTTCCTTATACATGAGTGCCAGCTCCTTGTTCACCACATCACTCCCAAGGGGGATTTGTTGATATATTTAGGTAGTGATGTGTGTGAACACACTAGAACCACCAGGACACTTTTTTACCTCTTTAGGAGGTTTTTCCCCTTGGCTTGTATATACGCCTATTGCCCTAATGGGTTACTTATCTTTGTACATTCAGTATTGTGTGTTGTTCTCCAAGATTCTTCTTCTTCCTTGTGCTGTTTTCATGCTTCCGTAGACCTCTAACTCTATTCCTTGTGCTGTTTGCATGCTTCCGTAGATCTCTAACTCTAACATTTACCACCTCACATTCACACCATACACAATGGTCCCCTTCTCTTCAGTATGCTTAGTTTCAAATTCTCTTGTCAATTCATGTTGTGCATAGACACTCCCTTTTTGTCCATGCGTCTCTTGTAAGATCCTTGCCTTGGATATGCATCCCATTTTTCCACTCTATGGCTCACTATCTCATATGGCTCAAGCATTGCACGATCCTTTGTATACTTCATGATGCTCTCGACTTCATCTAAATCTTCAAAGGATCTTCCTGCATAGAACTCTTTATCCAATCGATCTTCTTTTGTCTTGTAGTGGCATTAAGAAAAATGATAAAAAAATAATAGGAGTCGTTTTACATATACTCTTTTCGAAATTAATGTATCAACATTAAAACGTGGACCTTTTCTAGGACCCACATATAAGGGGGTGTTCACTCCTAGACCCTCCAATATGTACAAATGAGCTCCACCAATGTGAACAACCATAAGCATACCTTGTGCAATACTTGTAAAACCTCTCTGATCTCTTTGCACCCTAATGGTCACATGTTCACCACTTGTGCATTCGTTTCTAGCTTCTGCAACAATTTAGACTCAAGAGAACTCTATGGGCAAAAGAAGAAGAAGTCATCAAAGAGGGGGTAAAGGAAGGTTTGGAGAAATTCAAACCAATCAAGCACATGACCAAGAAGTCTCTTGAAAACGAGGAAGAGCAAGGACAAGAATGAGAGGAGGAAGACATCGATAGTCAAGAAGCCAAAATGGTGAAGGATGCTACATATGTGGAAGACATGAAGACTATGAAAGGGATTACTTTCAAGAGGAAAACCAATGGAGTTACGAACATGGATCACCCTAAAAAAAGAAGGGTAATTATGCTTCAACCAACTTTGAGAATGAAAATCTCATTGGTGGCTCAAATAAAGTAGATACTACAGGATATATTGATAGTGGTTGTAGCAACCATGTGTCTTGCACCCAAACTTGTTTTATAACTCTAAATTCCCAAAGTGGTGAAGGGCATGTGGAAATCAAAGAAATATCCCATTGAATCACACATATAGGTGATGTGGATTTGGATTATAAAAGAGAAAGGAAGGTGCCTCAAAGATGTGCTTCATCTACCCATAATCACCAAGAACTTGGTAGATGTGGGAAAAATGATGCACAAAGGGTATTAAGTGAGGTTCAAAAAACGAGGGTTCTTTTTGGAGGACCCGAAATGAGACTATGATATAGTTGCAAGAAATGGAGTCCCAAATCCATCATCTCATGTGTATTTTTCTTTTGATAGTAAACAGGTTGTGGAGTTAGACTTGTGAGGCAAAAGAATTGGCTACATCAATATTAAAAAAATAAAGGAGATGCAACACAAGAGGCAGGTAGGCCTACCAAGATCCCAAGGTCATGAAATGAAGAATCTATGTGAAACTTATCAAACGGGTAAGAAATCAAGGATTCCCTTCAAGAAGAGTAGATATATCAACCAACATCCTCTTGAACTTGTCCATGAAGATGTATGAGGACCAAGGAAAGAACCACCCCTCAAAATAAATAGGCATTTGTTCTAGTTGTATAGATGATTGTTATTGTATGTTTTGGATCTATCTCATAAGGCATGATACAAACAAGATTCATTGGTTTAAAGTGTTTAAATCCATGATTGAGAAGGAGACATGGAACTATATAGAAGGACTAAGGTCTGATGGAGGGGGAGAGTACTTCTTTAATGAATTTTCAGATCTTATTCGACATCATTACATCAATTGATAATTAAGTTTAGGGTAGACACCCCAAAAAATTGGGATTAGAGAGAGCAGAGCATGTACAATAGAGAGATAGCTAGAGGAATATTGAATGAAATGAATAATCCCAACCAATTTTGGAGTGATTCAACCAATAAAATAGTTTATCTCATCAAGAGGGATCCAACTTCAAGAATACACTCTTAAACACCTCATCAAGGTCTATAGGGTAATTACCTCAATCAAATGTATGTTTGTACATACTATGTTCATGCTTCTAGTGATATAAAGCAAAAGTTACAAGCTACATTAGAGACTCTATCGTCATTGGCTATGCCAATGATATAAACAATTTTTGGTGATTCAACCTTAATACTATGAAGCTCAAAGTGTCAAGAGATATAGCTTCCGATGAGATACTTTGACAATATAAGAAGATAGGGAATATGAATGAGCATGAAGATGATGGAACAAGGCATGAAGAAGATCAAAGAAAACTAAGCATTTAGCTTATTGGCCATCAAATCTCAACTATGAAGGACCAGAATCAAAATTCATCACCTTAAAAAGGAGCAAGAAGAAATCCAACATCAATTCATTGAAAAAAGGGAAAAGAAAAGCTTCTGAAGCAAGATAAAGATGGAGTTGAAGTGAAAGATTAAGACCATGCAAAGGCTTCACATGTACCAAAGGATAAGCCAAGGGATATAAGACTTATACCTCTAAATGGTCAAGAAAGGAAGTCCTTATGACCAAGGTATATAGTACAGAGGTTGACATATGGTTCTTTTATGGAAATTCATTATGCTTACATGAATAAAGCTATAGAGGATCATGAGCGTTCATGTTTTTGAAGAAGAAAAAAGGTATTCTAAATGCAAGGAAGTTATGAAAGAATATATTGAAGCTCTTGAAGAGAACAAGATTCAAAATCTTATGTCCAAGAAAGAAGGCTTCAAAGTGATAGGAAGAAATGAGGTATAAAATGTAGAGAGGAAAGTATATGGGACCGTCTAAAGGTACAATGCAAGGCTAACAAGCAAAGTTTTTGCAAAAACATTTGGAGTGGATTTTGAGGAAAATTTTAACCCCATAGCTAAGATGAGTACTATCAGAACCTTAATATCTATGTTGAATAATAAGGGATGGAAATCATAGTGATATGACATGATGAATGCATTCCACAATGGAGACATGAAGGCAGAAGTATATATGTAAAAACCAAAACGTTTTGAAAACCATAAGTTTCCTACACATTTGTGAGTTAAGAAAAGCCCTTGATGGCCCAAAGCAAGCAACAAGGGCATGAAATCATAGATACCTAGAGTAGTGATCAAATATGGATAGAAGTAAAGGGACACAAACCACTCACTCTTCATAAAAAAGAGGTGAAATTGTTGCATACATTTATGTGTTCGTAGATGATCTCATTATCATAGAAAATGAAATTAAGGAACTGAACATATAAAAAAAAGCTAGCTAAAGAGGTTAATATATAATATCTTGACGAATTGATGTATTCTCTTGACATTTAA
>CM035432.1:52095890-52110890 GCA_020310875.1 Ceratopteris richardii | reverse complement strand
CGTACATACAAACATCCTTGTATTTGAACACACATACATAAAATCTTACATACATACGAATATACATTCAAAATATATATACGAACAAACACCATACAAACCCATGGATGTATGTATGTATGTCATACGAACAAACATCATACAAAGCCATGTATGTATGTCTATAAGCACATGCATACATATTTTCAAAGTACTCAAGTGAACCGCTTTTGTCATGTAAATCTTCGTAATTGCGTGTGTATATATACATGCACACACACACAATATATATACAATATATATATATATATATATATATATATATATATATATATATATATATATATATATATATATATATATATATATATATATATATGTGTGTGTGTGTGTGCGCGCGCGCGCGCGCTCATGTGTGTGTATGTTCACGTACTGTGTGTGTATAATGTTGAAGGATGTTATTTGTACAGGTGGGAGACCCTCTATCGGAGCTCGGGATTACAACAGAAACCAAAACTAAGTATACCGTAGCTCTGACAATAAGGAAAGATTTACATAAAGCTGGAGATAGGGGTGAGAATTTGTGAACGCTCATCACAATGAGGACACAAAAGATTATTTCAATATCAATGCTGAGTAAAAGTGGATACAAAAATAATTTTTGACTCACGTGAGAAGGTAAATATTTACCTTGAAGAGGGTAATGTTGTCTATAATGGAAGGACCTAACGTAGATAGCAATAAACTTGTTTCATTTCTTCAGATATACATAGAGAAACAATATTTAGAAATCTAGTACGGATCCAATTAGTTGAGATGAATTTCCTACAGTAGAAAATGAAAGTAAATTATGCAGATAGATCTGTATGTACGTACATATATAACATGTATGTACGTGTATATCAATGTGCACATGTATAAGCATATATTCATGTTTAGTATGTTCAACCATAGATTCAACCAACCACATATATATATATATATATATATATATATATATATATATATATATATATATATATATATATATATATATATATATATATATATGTATGTGAGAGAGAGAGATACCGAAACAGTTCGTCGACATTGGTGCAGCTCAGCGTGGTTCATCGTTCCTGATTCTATTGCGTCTGCATGTTGAAAGAAGCATATGAGAATTGCTGTGGTGTGACATTGGCTCGGCTCGGCCTGATCACTCCGGCACTCCTTTTCCGCGTGTTGACGACCCCTCTCTCTCTCTCTCTCTGACACACGGGCACACGCACATAGAGCTCACAGAGATGTTCGAGTTTCTGCTTGCCATTCGGCCCACATGGTAACCTCTCGTCCAACCGGAACTGGCTGATCAAGATGAGTCGAGCCACTGCCACACCATCCTCAGGCATAAAGCTTCTCTGCCTGACGCTATCTTCTTTCGGCTGCATGATCCTGAACAAGATGAACGGAGACGTCGTCGCACCACCCTCAGAAAAATCTATTTATCTCTCTCTCTCTCTACACGCACACATACAACACTGGTTAGCTCACCTGCTCAGCTGCTCGCACACACTTGAGATGCAAGCAGGTGAGTCTTCCGTCTTCGCAGTCCTTGAGAAGCTTTGCATCAGCGACCACATACCGATGCGTATCACTTATCTGAGCGAGCATGCAGACAGCGTGAGACGAGCATCTTGGGTCCCTCTCTTTCCGCTTTTATGAGCGCGCGTACGCACAGACATACACGTAGGGAGGTTGGAAATAGGAAGATGGAACGGCAGAGAGGCTGATAGTATATGCGGCGCCAACGGACGCGAATAGTGTTTCGGGAGGCGATCTCCTGCTCCGTCCATTTTGTAATGAAAAAGATTCCTGTGTCAACAGTACTCTCTACCGCTCAGCTAGAAGGGGAAGCATGTGTGTGTGTGCATGCGAGTTTGTGTGTGTGATTATGTGCGTGAATGCCTGAGTGTGCGTGAGAGGTACTGCAGCAGGATCATCACGCACATGGCGCCTTTGTACGAAAAGGTTCTTCTTTCGAGGATCTGGTTTTTCTCTGCCTTTATCATCTGCATTTACTGCCGCATTACAGCTCCCGAGCTTTTTCTGATTAGAAGCTTAATCTCTGTACTCTGATAAGAGATTGGCCATGGCCTCATTCTTGCACTTTATGTACTACCTCCATTAATTTAAACTCTGTTTTGTTCCCAAAAAAAAAAAAGAACAGGGAATGAAGCCAATGGTTAAATGCATCCAAGAGTGAAGTATACTAAAGCTGCTTCCCAAAGCATTTTTTTTTTGTTGAATTCACACATCCATCATGCACTTTGCAAGATTACAATCACCACGTGCTAGAGAGATGGCTCTCCTCTAAGGAATTGAACTCACAACCTCTTGGTTAGGAGTTCAATTCCTTACATACTTCACATATCTTAGGGGAATTTGAGGCATCTTAAGGGAATTTTGAGACTGAGTGGCGCCTTTCAAATTTTAGAATGATTCGCTCCCTTCAACTTTTAGAATGATTCACCAATTCATCAATCAATATCTGTCAAATTAGCAGTTTCTTTACTTCTCTTCACACTGCACAGAGGCGAGGCCCGTCTGGTTTTCCATGCCAAGTCACAGAACAATTTTCTTATTGTCGTTCCGACCCCCGGCCTCCCTCCACCCCAAGGTGCTCTGAGCTGCCACATCAAATTTTCAATGGAATTTTTCAAATTGTGTTCCAAGGACTGTCTGAATAGAGGCCCAGAAGATTCTTCAAGAGTTTCATAATTCCAAGTGGAAGAGTCATTGTTTCTCTATTACTTCATGTTCCCTTTCTGAAGCCAACCTTATCTTATGGAAAAGCTCGTAAGAGCTGAGGGATTCACTCTTGGGCAAGACTTGAACCCTAATTAACCAGTTGCCTAGGAAGAGCAAGCAAAAAACTACTACCTACGAAGACAAGGCAAAAACCACTACACCATATCCATGACATCCAATGCATTTTCTTGGCCAAGAGTAGTGCCAATTTATTTTGAGTTTTTATATTGCCCTTTGCATTAGCCAATTACTCCAAAATTGTCTCCATATTCTGTAGTTCTTGTCGTAAAAACATTTAGCCATCCCTCTGGGCTTCAGTGTTTCGATGAGTCAAAATCCAAGTTATGTAGCTCAAGATCGAGATGGTCACTTTTTATGTGGCTTATCTAGTACTTTATCGAGTGAGCTAGATAAAGACTATGATCAAAATGTTAGTGAGCTATAAAGACTATTATCAAAATGTTGAGGAAAAATAGAGTACTAACTTTTTCCTCGATGCTTGTTATTTGTGTAAAAAAATCGATATTGTATGTAACAAAAACTTCTAACAAACGTATAATCGGATAGATATATTACATTTGTATGGAGTAAAAATTCTTATGTGAAATATAATCAGCAAACATTTATGAAGATGATCCTTCAAGAAAATTATGAGATATATAGAAGGTGAAGCATAACCTATCCATCTCCTCTGGATCCACACAAACAATGAACCCAAGTAAGCTATTCGGTCTTTCACTTCCAATTGATTATGCTATAAAGCAAAAGCTCTTGACAAAAGAGGAATCATGTGCAGGCCCCATAGATGACGTTAAAAAGTGGATCTATGTTTTGGATTTTTTCTTCTTGGCATTGACCTTTTGATCTTCTGAGATCTTGCATTTTTGGCATATCTGCATTGTTAATCTCGGAGATGAAGACAAGTAGCAACCGTTGTACTAACATCACAAAAGAATAGTGTAGATAAAGCTGCATTGAAGGCAGGTAGTAGATGAATTTACACATATTTGGAAAGAGATTTAAGATGGATATATATATATATATATATATATATATATATATATATATATATATATATATATATATATATATATATATATATATATATATATATATAGTACTACAGTAGAACATGATAGGTGATAAACATTGAACATACCAAATAAGTGATAAATGTGACCCTCAGATCTCAGTATTTTACAAAAGATCTCACTACCATGAATGCTCATCTCTCTCCCCTTGTTCCTCTCTCCCTTTGTCTGTATTGTTATTCTTGCAATACGTAGCTCTCTCTCTCTCTCTCTCCTTACATTTCAGCCAAGAAAGTATAAGCCTTTTCAGCTCTTTTTCCGTTTGCAAGGTAAAGTGCCTTGATAAGGAAAATTCAAGGAAGTATATGAGCTATTATTAGTTTCTGTGAGTTGATGTAAGCAACCTCTATGAAGCTTCAACTTTTCGTCCCCATACTAGCTTGGGCTAGAATCTTGCTTCTCTTTTGAAGAAGAATCTCCTTTTTCTAAGAACTCATGCTTTTCAGGGATCCCCTTTTTCAGAAGTTTGAGTTTTTCAAAATTTTTTTTGTGGACTCCATCGGCTTAAATCCTTCTGAGGTTTCTATTATGAAACTCATTTTTACACAGACTCTCTAAAACTTCGTCTCTCATTACTTATTAGTTCAAATTATTTTCATTATTTAGTTCGAATGGTTCATGTCGGAATGGGATGTAGTCTTGAGGAAGTGTACAGCAATGAGACATAATTATGGGCATGAACCAAGCCCATCTCAGCACCTGGAAATTGAGTAGATTTTAGAAAAGGATTATAAGCTTAGCTAATTAATATTAGTGGTTTCAAGCTTATCAAGAGGATTCACGGGCCATCTCAAAATTTTACAACGAGCACCTTCTACTCCAATAATGAAAATGAATATTACTCAAAAGACATTGGCTGATCAAGCAACCATTAACCATATAGGTGTATTCAAAATCTTCACTTTCTAATTTTAAACTTCATAATAACTGATACCATTATGATGGCATATTACAACACACAAATTATTCTCTATGTTGTATTGTTCATGGATCGCCTCAAGCTATCATAATGTACTGATACCTTCTACTCCAATAGTGCAATTGAATTGAAGCGGAACCTCTGAGCTTCTCATGGCCCAAATTATCTTTTTGGATGGCATCAAAATGCTTCTTTGTACTTGTCTCTGTAGGCCTACAAGAAACATGCAAAAAACTAGAGAATAGAGAGTATGAGCTCACTGTATGCAATTATAAAAAATGGGTGGTCTTGATACAGTTCATAGCTGACATGCCATTATATGCTTTAGTAGAACAAACATATACGAGAGTGTCTGGCAACTATTTGGCCTTTCACATAGACACTAACATTAACAATCTCCCATTGATGGAAAAAGTAAATTATGGGAGAAAAAATAAAGAATGATAAAGGATACCTGAGTGTAAGTATACAAACTATAGCTCCCACTTGATGGGCATGTTCCATAGTGTACAAGTAATTGTGCAAGATCATGAATCAATTAACCCCCATCAAATGACAACAATGATGAAAGCTATCCAATAATAGAACTTTAGTCAAAACATTTTCAACATTATCTCTAGTATGAACCTTCTCAAGAACAATGTAGTCAACAACTAAGCAGCCTCTAATGAAGTGATTCCTCACCTCAGTGTGCTTGGTCTTCACATGATAGACGGGATTCTTAGCCAAAGCAATGACACTCTAACTATCACTGAGAAAATGAGGTACATGATGAGGTATGCCCATTGAAAGTTCTCTAAAGAAGAGAGTTGGGTAGAAACCTAATGTTGAAGATGTTGAAGTTTGGCTTACTCAACCAGCATGCAACTTGCCCTTTTACTATTGGATACTTTAACTCACCTCATAATCTTCAAGTTGATGCAATAAAATGCCCTGCATACTTTGGAAAGTTACTAAGAAAGAATTGGTCCAAAACATATTACTTTGCACATGAGCTAGTGCATGAAACTTACTATTTATGATTGGAACATGCACCTTGAAATGCTCAATGCTCCCAACCTAATTATAATTGGCTAAATTCCTCTTACAAGATGGTGGACATAGTTCTTGTTGATCCAACTAGGGTTTTGTTCCTCCTTTTTACAACACCATTTTGTTGAGGAGAGTATCTAGTGGTGACTTCTCTTTTGATGCCTTTATCATGCACGTACTCATCAAAATCTTTGGAGAAGTATTTTCGCCTCCCATCATATCTGAGCTTCTTTAATGATCTACTTTTATGATTTTTCACATGTGTTAGATACCTCTTGAAGCAATCAAACACTTCACTCTTATTTTTGATAATGTGAAAAATTGTCCATCTATTGTGATCATCAACAAAAGATACATAATACCTTGAGCCTACTAATGAAGATTCTTGACTTGATCCTCACACATTTGTGTGTACTAAGTCCAAGAGATTGTTGTGGGTGTCTCTTGTGTGGTTGGAAGGCTACCTTTGTGCTTTTGCAATTTGACAAGCATCACACCTTTTGATCATGTGTTGATTTGAGATGTTTGGTAGCCCTAGAACACTTTGATCCCTGCATATATCCTTCAAAGTTCTTTCATTCACACAATCAAGTCTCGTATGCCACACTTCTAGCTCACTTAGGGTTTGTGACCCAAAGTTGAATAGAGCTATATTTCTAGTTTCTAGCACTTCAAATGTGAAGAGTCTACCACCCTTCTCACCTCTCGCTATCTTCATGAAGCCTTGACATGGGTCTTCCACATAAGCTCCATGTTGATTGAACCTAACTTAGCCCCTTTCAACTATTTGGCCTACACTTATTAGGTGTTTAGTAATAGTGGGTACATAGAGAACCTTACTCTGAATGTTTTTTCTACCATTGGGAGCGAATCCTTTCCACATTATGTTTGGTATCATCCCCTCTTTGTACTTCATGCTTATTCTTGGGTTTCTCCAAGTCAGATAGAAGAGCAACGTTGCATCCAACATGGTTTGAACAACCATAATCTATGTAGAAAAAATGCTCATCTTCTTGACCTTCTTTATGACTCAAACTCATTAGGAGTAATGAATCTTCATGTGACTGATCTTCTAAGTAGTTGTTATAATCCCTTCTATTATGATTTCTATTATTGTTACTGTAGTTTTTTCCACCTCTAGCTCTAGTTTTGCCAAATCCATTTCTACGTCATGCTTCTATGTTCTTCCATTGATCCAACAATTCTAAGTGGTGTGGTTGTTCTTGTTACAAATGGCACAAGGTTGAATTTCTTGTAATTTTGTTTTTAACTTGCTTTTCTCATTTCTTTTTCCCTTTCCACTTGCTCTTGCGTGCATAGTTTGCTTGGGAAATTTCTTCATCATCATCCTCCTTCTCTTTCCTTTAGTCTTCTTATCCTTCTTATTTGCATAGAGAGAACTTGTAGAGTTATCTTGGTAAGATTTGCCTTCCTTCAAGTTGTTGTTAGCCTCTTGATTGAAGAATTTTTGAAGAAATATGTTGAAGTCAGGTGTCTACACATCCATGATAAGGTCATAAGCATTTGTAAGTGATTGTCATTGCTTGCCAGACCGAAGAACATTTAGGATTTGCCTCATGATAGCTTCTTCTTCTTCTTCAATCAATTATCCAATTGAAGCTAATTGATCTACCACATCCTTGACTTTAGTGACAATCATTGTGATTGTTTTCTTTGGCGTCTTCTTCATTTGGTTGAACTCATTCCATAAGTGATTCTTCCTAGCTTTTGTGCTAGCAGAGAAGAATGTCTCAAGTGCATTCCATGTTTCTTGTGATATTTTTTCTAATGTGTGGAAGCAAGAAAATAGAGATAGATTTTAAGATATAAGACTTGGCTTGAGCATCTCTTGCACATCATAATGTGAGTTTCTCAGTCTCTTCTTGTCTAGTGGATCTTGGAATAGGCATAAGTTCATCACCTGCTACAATTCCATAAAGATTTCCACCTTGTAAGTAGGCTTCCATTCTGATTTTCCAGACAACATATTTGTTCTTGTCAAGCTTCTCAATCATTGAAGGAAAACCATCACCCATCTTGACGTAGCTTTGATACTACTAAAAGTGCTCTAAATAAGAGAGTTGAGTAGAAATCTGATGTTGAAGATGTTGAAGTTTGGCTAATCTAACCAGCGCAGAACCTGCCCTTTCACTAGACTGGAGACTCTAACTCACCTCACAAGCTTTAAGTTGATGCAATAAAACAACTTAGGTACTTTGAAAAGTTATTGAGAAATAATTGGTCCAAAATAGATGAGCTACTACATGAAACTTACTATATGATTGAAACACGCACCTTCAAATGCTTAGTGCTCCCAACATGATTACAATTGGCTAAATTCCTCTTAGAGGATGTTTTCTTATAGATTTAAGTAGCTAGTATGCATAGGAAAATACTTTACAAGCTAATCCTTACTCAATTGTAATCATAACTTCAATAATGTTCATCCTATGTGGAGAATGACCCCAAGAGCTAAAGTGATTTGTTTCTCACAAATTGTGAATTCAAATGATACAAAATTTTATACTAATTAAGACAATAGTACCTTTTTTATGAGTCTTTAATCTTAAGCATTTGGCTTTGGATGAGTGAGAACCAACCTCTGCAATTCTACTCACTTTGGAGAAGAAGATGTAGAGAAATGCACAATGGACAAGGAATAGATCAAACTGATTTGAATTCACTTCTATCTCAGTCTAAAATTGGGTAGAGTTTCTATATACACTCCTACACATTCCCTTGTGATTTTCCAGGATTCTTTGTTTGAAATTTTAATCCATGCATTAAGGGAGTGCCCTTACATAGGCCTTTTAGATTAAGGAGTGATTAGTGATGGACCAATCAAAAGAGGGTGATGGCCACAATCTATAACCTACAAAATACTAGGCTAAAGGGGGAGAGGGGGCAAATTTCTCCCTTATTTAATCAGTTGCCTGTAGAGAAAGAAGGAACTTTGTAACTTGGTTGGGCCCAAAAAATGATTTTTTTAAGGTCAAAAAACTCATCATAACACCTGAAAATGGACCCCTCATTACTTTTTAGGATAAAAGTACTCTTTTTGGCCCCAACTTCAAAATCCATGCATGTTTGAAGCTGAAAAATGACTTTTTCAAAAAAACCCAAAAAAGCGTTATTTTTGTCCGAAACCTCACATTTTCATACCCAGGTCCCTAAAAGTCATCTTTTTCCACTACTTTCTCTCTGTAGCACACCGTCAAAGCTCTTGTTTCTAGATTCCAACCTATCTGCATCTCCTATCCCAAACGAATGTTGTAGCTTGAAAACCTTCAACTTCAATGGAAACATCTAAAGCTTCTAGATGACCAAAAGATGAAGTCCTCACGTTAAGATGTCACAATATCAAAGCTATAGATGGACAATGTCTATCACATCAATACTCCAAAGGTGCATGGGTGTACATGCAACCCTTAAAGGATGGTGTTCGCATAGGATCGTAGACATCACTATGATCAAGCTATAATTTTTTAGTAGCTTGAATTGAACGATCTTTTGGGAGCGAGGAACGCTGCATTTTACCCAAAATACAGCATTCACAAAAAATTTTACCAAGTGCCTCAACTTTGGGCAAAGAGGCCACCATTTCAGATTTCTGCAGGCATAGCAAACTAGAAAAATTCAGATGACCAAAGCGTGCATGCCAAAGATTTGCATCTGACATTAGCCTGAGAATCATGTACTATACATGTTGAATCATTCAAAGATTTTTCATAGTCTATGAGCTTATAGAGCCCATGAAATAAAATTCCAAAAGCAATAATGACATCACCATTTGATAGATCATGAATTGTACATTTGTAATCAATAAATTTCACAACCAAGCGGATCTTGGCTAATGCTGAAACTGATAATATATTTTTCTTGATCCTTAGCACAAATAAGAAATCCGACAATGTAAACTAACTACCATCAGCAGTAGTCAGAATGATTTTGCTGATTCCCTTGGTAGGATAAGAAGTGTTGCTGACACATGTGATAGTATTCCTTGTAGGGGTAGGCTCAAGCGAAGTGAAGAAACTCCACTACAAGGTAATATGTTTGATTGCCCCACTATCAAAGTACCAAACATCTGAGTCTTCTACAGGCATACACTATTTATGAGAAGATGGGTCATAACAGCAAACAGTGGTAACTACCCATACTTCATTTTGCACAAGATGAATAGACTTTATTTTCGGTGTACATGCCTTTGCAACAACCATTCTAGCCTCTTTATTCTTTGCCTCTTTTGCAGCCAGTTTTGGACAACTCTTTATGACATTATCATTTCCTTGCAAAACAGTTTCTACTTTTCTGTTTTCTTCTTGTCTTTATCATTTTTTTTGTGTAGAATTAGTAGATTTCAGTTTACTAGTAGATGAGCTCCATTTACCTTTGCCCATCTAACTAGCCAACAAAGCTTGATCTACAACATGCATAATGGACCTGTTCTACCTAGACTATGCTTCCTGCAACAGAACAAAGACTATCTCTTCAAATATTAAGTCATTTGGATTTTCTTTCATCATCAATCAAAGAGTTGAAGTAGAACTCTGATATGAATATAGAAGACCATTCAAAAGAGTCTGCACAAGTGAACTATTAGGCAAGACTTCACCAACATAAATCAACTGATATTTCAAATATTTGATCTTTGTCAAAAAACTATCCATGGAATCTCTTTCATTCATGTGCTCACTCTCCAATTTTTTTCAGAGATAAGCAACATGAGCCTCATTTCTTGCCTAATATAAAGTGATAAGTGTATCCCATGCATTCATTGATGTTGTGCAAGAGCAAATGTGAGGAATAATGGCCTGTTTGACAAACAAGGCTATCAAGCATGTGTTTGAGCATCTCTGCCATTCCAACAAAGTTTCTCTATAATAGGTGCAGTACAAACCACAACACCAACAGGAACCTAAAGAATATCACCATCTTCAATGCCATCAGCATCACCTTCAATAACTATAGTTGCACGTGTAATAGGACATTTTTCAATACCCTGCACAATATTCCATAGTCTTCTTGCAACCAATACATGACACATCACATAACCCCATAATGGGTAATTGGTACCATCCAACTTATCCTCAACATCCAACATATAGAATACATCACTACTTTCAGCCATGGCCACTAATCAAAATACCTTGATGCAAAAAAATGAATGTATCTAAAAACGTTGAACAAAACTACCTTGTCGAGTTCAGTTAAACCTATAGCAAACTTTGAGATGCTTATATTGGTGAACCAAAACATGTATATATCTTTAACACAAAAAGATGAAATTTCTTACACAAGCATTGTGATAGTGCATTCAGAGGTCGAAACGAGCTCAGATTGCGATTTCGACACCATAGAGGAGAAAGAGGTAGAAAGAAGGAAAGAGAGAGAGAGAGACAGTAAGAGAGAGATTCAGAAGGAGATTGCTGAAGCTCATAAGTGCAACACATATCTGAATGTTGGAGAGCTCTTTGATCAGCTGCACATAAAATGATGATCAAAGAGTGATCAGTTGCAGCAGTTGCTCCCACTAAAACTGAAAACCTTTCTTGAAACCTCTAGTTTTGCGGGTGTGGCTGAAAACACAGCCCCAAAGGTTGATATTTATTTTCGAAGAAGTACAAAGAACACTCTTCTTGATGTTCGTGGACCTGTGTGAAGAGAACTATGTGCAAAAGTACTCCAAAATGCCTCCAAAAGACACCCAAAAATGCTTCAAAAATAGGCTTTGAAAGCAAAAAATGAAGCTTTGAGGGACCAAAACATGTTCAAGGTAATGTCAACCTTAGTCTTTCCCCTTCTTCAGACACCACAAGAGTGTAGCTTAGTGGCAAGAGATTGCCACATTTAAGCAAGCTCTAGGGGGAACAGTACTGGGATGGGTGACCTCCCGGGAAGCACCGAGAACCTCTATCTTCCTTGATTGTTGAGGTCCCCCCTTGCATGCAGCCAACAACACCAATGGTGACTTCGGTGACTCAGATGGAAAGGTATGCCAAGGTCTATGTTTTGGTCACAGCCTTAGTCATAAGCCTTGGAGAATGCCTTAGGGAGGGGGGGTGCTTGCTTCGCTCGCACAAAAGGAACAAAGCTTTTTGCATCGAACTGCTCTGATACCAATGAAGTATTTCAATGCCGATGCACCAAAGTGCACTCTCCTTCTTGAGAGCTCCACGACGATATGCTCGGTGTAGAAAACCGAGCTCCTGATGCCGCGCACAGTACTTCACACATATGCTGCAGAATACACAGAAAACACAGTACACAAGGAGCATGAAGACAGACTTCTTAGGTCTTACAAATGCGGTCGAACTTACGGTAAGTGACTGACCAAGCCACTATATGTTTTATTAAAGAACATATACAAGGAAGTGTCGGGTGGCCATTTGGCCTTTCACATGGACACTAACGGTAACAAATATTAAGTATGAGTTAGCTATGGATGTATTAGGTCGTTAGAAAAATGAGAGGACCAAATTTATCTTGAAGATTTTGAAGGATGGAAAAATAATTCTAAAGGATGGGCAGAAAGAAAGCATCCATTCAATGCAGGTTTTTATTCTTACTTTAGCTAAGGTAAGACAAGAACTTGCATTGAATGGAGACTTTCTGTCCACCCATCCTTTAAAACTATTCATGCATATTTCAAAATCTTCAAGATAAATTTGGTCCTATTTTCCAAATGACCTAATACCTCCATAGCTAATTGATATTTTATATTTGTAATCAAATATGTAATCCTTAGTTAGGAAGGCAGACAATAGATTGCCTATAAAATGGGAGACAACCAACCAATTTATTGGTCTAGATATCTATATGAGTCTACAAACCACAATAAACAAAAAAAAAAATTAGAAATGAAATCAAATATACACAACTACACATGCATACATACACATAGATACATAAACATATGTATATACACATGTTATGAGAGTAAAGTCAAATTATACATACCTATATGGAATGAAGATATTTTGTCCATCTAACCTTTGGAATTGTCTGCCCAACCTTTAGAATCTTCCTGACACATGTGCTTCTCCTATTCTAGTCGACCTAGTACCTGCATTGCTAACTCTTTTATGAACTTTGCATACAAATACTGAGTATGAGTTAGCTATGGAGGTATTAAGTCATTTGAAAAATAGGTGAAGTAAATCCACCTCGAAGAATTTGAAGGATGGAAGAATAATTTTAAAGGATGGGCAGACACAAAGTGTTCATTCAATGCAGGTTTTTGTTTTTAAACAACACAAATCGGCATCACATACGCAACACTACCTTTTGAAATGCATAAGTGACGCTTAGATAGCAACATTCTCTTGAACGTCACTACAAGCATCAGAAATAATGTTGAGATTAACATCATTTAGATGATGGTGTGCGCTCGACGCCCGATCCGACAAAATGCACAATCTTGTAGGGATGAAAATGTATTGCATTAACCATCGCTATGCCCTCGTATTCCTTGTAGTGAAATATTCACTTTTATGCCTTTACTCTACAACCCATCCCATCGTGGTCACCAAACTTGTTGGGTGCTTTGAATCCACAAACCAACATAGGTTCGGGGAATGGGGGTTACTGGATAGTTTCCAATGCATTTCTATTCCATGACATTGTACAACTTTAACAGACAACAAAACTCAATATAAGAAATAGACTGATTCATACTATAAAACAATACATAGAGTTTGGCATCAAAATCATCTTGCATTACAGTATAGAATATAATTGCTTTGCATATGCAATATGGCTATAACCTTTATCTGCTTCAACCCTAACTCTCCTTCTCCCTTTCCTTCCTCTCTCTCTCTCTCTGATATGGGATTCCAATAGTCATATGAACATTACGTTCTTGTCACATGTTATTAATTACGTCCGTTGAATTTCCCAGAATGCTAATCAATTTATTTACAAAATATATGAATTACAAAATATTGGATTTATACAAAATATTGTATTTATACAAAATATTGTATTTATACAAAATATTGTATTTATACAAAATATCCATTCTGATGGCAATCTAACATGCATTTCATGGTTGTTGTTGAGGATGCAAGGCACTTGTAAGATCACACAATGCCATTAATCAAACAATTAAATAAGACGACGAAGATGGGAAGAAAATAGGATCATGAAACTACACCCATGGGCCTACCCCATCTTGTTACTAGGGGTTTTGTAGATGACTAAAAGGAACTTCAAACAAAATCTCTCAACTTATTAGAAGAGAGTGAAAGAATAAGTAGAAAATGTCTTCATGGCATAGAAAAAAAATTGAACGATGCCAATACTTCACAAAATTGTCCACCCTCCAACTTGGAGCCCTTGGAACCTACTCTACCAAAGGTAGAGATGGAAATTTTTTCCATGGTGCTTGTAGATGGAGAATCATTTTGATATTGAGAAGGCATTTAGTCTACAACATGATGAATGCCACTACAATATATGAGGGGTATACCAAGGCTTCTACCAATACAAATGCACAGACACCATTTTGCCTTGATGATGGTATAAGCATCGGTCGATCACTAGTATAGGCATCAGTATAGGTGTCAGTATAAGCGTCAATATTCCCCTCGACAAAAGTGTCAGTATGCACTTGGGCATACCGACACTCATACCGGTGCCTATACTGATGACCATATCTAGAAGATTGTTTTTTGGCAGAGTGTGTTGTCTCTTCCTGCAGCAACATTGTCATGCTGCTGTGTAGCAAAAGAAAATACACTCTTCCCAATAAAAACTAAGTACATGTGAAAAGTACTCTATTGGTTGCCAATCTAATGTTTAGATGACCAGCAACCAAAACATTATTTGATAAAGCAAAACACTGTCGGATAGAAAAGAGATTATTATAATGAACCATGGGCCATGTACAAAAGAAGTATCCCAAAAAATAATCATGTTCAAAAAAGATATATATTCCATAAATGAACCATGTACAATAACGTGACAAACTACTGCCATATATGAGCCAAATACAAAATGTGGCAAAGCATCACCATATAGAAACCAAATGTAAAATTATGGTACACCATTACCATATATGAGCCAAATAGAAAATTGTGGCACAGTGCTGCCATACACATGCCTAGAGGGATCAAAGCATCTATACCTACAGCCCTACAACAAAGCACATTTATGAAATGAGACAAATTGACATGATATTTATAAACAACA
>CM035432.1:52050890-52090890 GCA_020310875.1 Ceratopteris richardii | reverse complement strand
ATGTGCACAATACAATCACAATGCAGGTGGACGAGCACAATGTACACACACACAAAACTCGACACTAGCAGTATGTCATTCAAAACAATAGAAAATGTTGACTTTTTGCTCTCGAGTCTAGTTATGTTAAAAACACACCGTCGGTATAGGCGTCAGTCATGCACCAGTATATGCATCAGTATTTCCAAGATATTACCAACACTCATATGATGCCTATATCGATGCAATAAATTCTGATGCATATACCGGAAACAAGATTCTAACGGTTATACCGATAGTCAAGTGACTGTTAATATGACTTATGTGGTCTTTCTAGGAATTTCCAACGGTCATACCGATGCTGAGGGATGACCATCAATATGGCTAGGATCGATATGCCCCTCATATGTTGTAGTGTGCCTTAGTATTTTTTGCTCATGCCTTGATGTTTGCAGGACAACTCTTCCGATATAATTGAAAAATCAACCATTCCATTTGATGATTCAGTTGCAAAAACTATTGCCTTTGTGTCCAAGGAGATTTTGAGTGATGCCAACCAAAATGCCATTGAAGAGGATTCGATTGCAGCAAGGGAAAGAATTTTGGAGAAGAAGATTCCAACATCCTGTGTTGTGGAGCAAATCGGCATGGCTCACTTTTCCATTCCTCTATATATAATGGGAAGAGGAGAGGATGAAGATAGGCTTCAAGATGTAAGTATCTATTGGCATTTATGATTGGCTATGTTTCATATTTGTACTCACTAAATGTTTATGTGCAGGAAGCAATTGAATTTGATAAATTCATAGCAAAGAGTGGTGGTGACCGGGTTGCCCGTGGTAGTGGTTCTCCTTGGCAAATTACATTGGAAAATTACCAAAGGAAGATTGTGTAATTATCCACAAGGACTATTCCCCTCAAGGACACTTCATGACTTGGTGTTTGAAGGCCTTGACCAAACTTTTGTGCCTATCAACAATAATGCAAGGGACCAACTATGTAATTTTGGTTCAAAAGTGCTTTGCCCTTACTACTCTATGAGTTAAATTTAGAGGAAGAATATTAGGTCAAATAGGAATTGCTTTGGGTCTTGTATTGACAGACCCCCATGTAATATCCCAATCAGTTTTGACTTGCAAATTGAGACAATCTTTTGAAAGAAGAAAGAATTCAGTGGAGACGCTCAAGGCCAAGCACCAATGGTAAACAATGAAAATAGAAATTATTCTTTTTTCAATTCCCATGTGCATTCAATGGTCTATTGTGCCTTTATGTTTTTGACAACATATTTCATATGTTTTGCGTAACTAAATCAATGTTTCTTTAAATTTTATGTTGTGCAATTGGCTTGTAAAGGCCTAAGAACGCCAAAAAAAGGGTTTCTACAAAAGTTTGACTATGGGCCCTGCAAAACTTTTGTAGGGCCCATACCGGCATTTCTGTGGCAACCCTTTTTTTGGCATTCCTAGGCATTCTTGAGTGCACTAGAGCACATTTTCATAGTTATAAGTGCATATAAACATCCAACAAGGTACAAGCACATGTAAACATGCATCAAGATCTTTTCTCTCTTGTATAGAGGCTTTGCATGAAGTGAAGCTCAAATAAAGCAAACCATATGCTCCAATTATCACGCCTTGTGGTTTTATGGCCTAGAATTGCCAAAAAAGGCCTACCACAAAAGCATGAGATTGGGCCCTACGCAAGTTTTGCAGGGAAATCTTGCATTTCTATGACAGGCCTTTTTTGGCATTCTTAGGCCTTCTTGAGTGCATTAGAGTACATTTGGACTCCTATGGGTGCATATAAACATGCATCAAGGTATAAGTACATGTAAGGAAAACACATAGGAGTACATTATCATTACATTAGAAAGAAGGTGTTGGCTAAAGAGGTTCAAGTGCAACATATAAGTACCATGGACTAATGTATTGACATGTTCACCAAAGCTTTGGATTCAATGAAGCTAATAAGATTCAAGAAGGTAATTGGGTTATTGGAGATAGGATGAAGAATTGGAGCTTAACGCTTGAGGGGGAGTGTTGAAATACAAGCTTCAACCTTAATCCTAATTTAACCATCAGATGGATGTCACTTGGAGCCACATGGAGCAAGCTTTCAAGGATGAGAAACCATGAATGAATTTAATTTCAAACCCCCCCTCAACAACCAAAATTTGAATAACACTTAGCTATGGGTAATTGCCTATAATATAGGGAACGTGATCCCTAACTTGTAGGGAATCTTTCCAACTCTATATTACTACACAATCAGCCTCGAAACGATATGATCCGGAATGTGTGTCCTTTAAGAGATTTTTGGGAAGCAAGTTAGTAGGACCCTAAGCTAATCGAGCCCTCTTCTTGCTTGCTTGAGAGATTTGAATAAAGTTTCTGTAGCCATAGCTAACACACAGGTTCTATATGAGTGTTGGAGATTTCTTTGAGTGTTGAGTAGATTTCATTAGTAATATCTCACCCGTTTCTTGTAATCTTTGGTTTGTTGGAAATCTAATCAAGTCTTCTAGAGTTGGCTCAAATCTAGTGTCTTTTCTCGGCATATTCTAAGAGTGGGTGGAGAGGTGTCATCCACTCAATCTACAAGATTTATGCCTATACAACTAATGTGTTGTCAAAAACTAGTTTTCCTACCCAAACTGAGATACGATGAGAGAAGAATTGTTAGTATTAAGAATTAAACAACTTGAAGAAGGAAATGAAAATTTAAAAGAAGCTATAAAAAAATTAAAGGAGTCAAGAATAAAGAATAACATATATTTTGACAAAAAGCATTGACTTAGTCCATGTAAGATAGAGATTAACAATTGGGTATTAGTGTACGGTAGTATGTTTGATACTCAAAATGATGTGAGAAGGAACCTAATGAAAGGATGGTTTGGTCTATATGTGGTTGTGTTTGTATTTAATAATGGAATATATGAACTTCATGAATTCGATGGAACTCCTTAAGTCTTTAATTGTAGGAGAGCGAGTCAAGTTGTTTAAGAAAAAAAATGAAGATGAGTATTAAATGGATCAAGAACTACTTGAAGACAAAGATGATACTAAAGATGTTGAAGAAAATTAATCAGGTGAATGTATTCTACTTTTTTCTACTCATTTTCTATTCTTATTTTATTTTTTATTTTAATGCACATTATATATTGCATTGCAAAAATGTTCTAAGAAATTAAAAGAGGATTTTAAATTACAATAAGAGATGGTTACAAACACTACTAGGAATATATACACTAGAGAGAGTAGGTTGAGATTCCTTATAAATGTCATGATGAAGATTATGGTTGAGTACTTGAAGAAAGAAGAAGAACCAAAAACATTAAGTTAATTGTATATATATGAATGATGCCTAAATGTTTGTGAGTGAGTTTGTGGGTGATGATAAATCCTAATTCTAGTGTGCATTAAAACCCTAATAGCCTAAAAACCTTAACTAGAAATACTAAGTGTATATATTTAGCCTACATATATGTGTATGGAAACCTTAATTATGGAAACCTTAGATGAAAACCCTAAAATGGTCTAAAATCCTATATGTGTATGTCTAAAATCCCTAATTTCCTAAAAACCATAGTGTTTATATATAAATCCTAAGTGAACCCTTTGAATGTTTGTGTGTGGATGTATAAACCCTAAGTGAAAACCCTAATTGTGTGTGCTACCCCATGTGTATGTGAAACCTAAATGTGTATGTCTAAAACAATGAATCTTTTGAATGTTTGTGTGTGAATGTATAATCCTTAAGTGAAAACCCTAATTCTGTGTGCTACCGCATGTGTATGTGAAACCTAAATGTGTATGTCTAAAAACCCTAATTTCCTAAAAACACCAATGTGTATATATAAACCCTAAGGGAACCCTTTGAATGTTTGTGTGAATGTATACACCCTAAGTGAAAACCCTAATTGTGTATGCTACCCCATGTGTACATGAAACCTAAATGTGTATGTATAAAAATTCTAATTTCTTGAAGACCCTAGTATGTATATATATACCCTAAGTGAACCCTTTGAATTTCTATGTGTCAATGTATAAACCCCAAGTGAAAACCCTAATTGTATTTTATATCCCATGTGTATGTGAAACCTAAATGTATGTAAACCGAAAAAACCCTAGTTGCCTAAAAACTATAGTGTGTGTATAAATATATCTCCTAAGTGAACCTTTTGAACATTTTGTGTGAATGTGTAAAACCATGTGTATAAATGTGCCCTACGTATATGTGTATGGAAACCCTAGATGAAAACCCTAACTTTTCTAAAACCCTAAATGTGTATGTCTAAAAATCCTAATTGCTTAAAACCCCTAGTGTGTACATATAAACCCTAACTGAATCCTATGAATGTTTGGGTGTGAATGTATAAACCCAAAGTGAACACTTTTAATGTTTGTGTGTGTATAAACCCTAACTAAAAACCCTAATTGTGTGTGCTACCTCTATGTTTATGTGAAACCTAAATGTGTGTTTCTACAAATTCTAATTTCCTAAAAACTTGAGTGTGTATATGTAAACCCTAAGTGAACCCTTTGAATGTTTATGTGTGAATCTATAAAGTGTAAGTGACCCCTTTGAATGTTTATGTGTGAATGTACAATGCCTAAGTGTAAACCCCAACTACGTGTGGTACCCCATGCGTATGTGAAACCTAAAAGTGTATGTCCAAAAACCTTGATTGTATCAAAACTCTAGTGTGTATAAATAAACCCTAAGTTAACCCTTTGACTCTTTGTATGTGCTACCCCATGTGTGCGCTACCTCATCTGTATGTGAACTATAATGTGTATTTCTAAAAACCCTAATTGCCTTAAAATCGTAGTCTGTCTATATAAACCCTAAGTGAAACCTTTGAATGTGTGTGTGTGTGCATGTATAAACCCTAAGTGAACCCTTTGAATGTTTCTGTGTGAATGTATAAACCTTTAATGAAGACCTTAATTGTGTGTGCTACCCGATGTGTATGTGAAACCTAAATTTGTATGTCTAACAATCCTAATTGCTTGAAAACACTAGTGTGTATATATAAACCATAAGTGAACCCTTTGAATTTTTGTGTGTGAATGTATAACCCCTTATTGTGTGTGCTACCCCATGTATATGTGAAACCTAAATGTGTATGCCAAAAAATCCTAATTGCCTTAAAAATCTAGTGAACCCTTTCAATGTTTGTGTGAGAATGTTTCAACCCTAAGTGCAAACCCTTATTGTGTGTGCTACCCCATGTCTATGTGAAACCTAAATGTCTGTGAGCCCTTATTTCGTGAAAACTCTAGTGTGTATATATATAAACTATCAGTGAACCTTTTGAATATTTGTGTGTGATGTGTAAACCCTAAGTGTATATATGTACCCTATTTATATATGTACAAAAACCTTAATTATGGAAACCCTAGATGAAAAACCTAATTATTCTAAAACCCTAAATGTATGTATGTCTAAAAACCCTTATTGACTAAAAACCTTGGTGTGCATATATAAACCCTAATTAAACGCTATGAATGTTTGTGTGTGAATATAAACCCTAAGTGAACACTTTGAATATTTGTGTGTGAATGTTTAAACCTAAATGAAGACCCTAATTGTGTGTGCTACCCCATGTGAGTGTGAAACCTATTTGTGTATGTCTAAAAACCCTAGTGTGTATATGTAAGCCCTAAGTGAACCCTTTGAATGTTTGTGTGTGAATGTCTAAACCCTAAGTAAAGTTTGAATGTTTGTGTGTGAATGTATAAACCCTAATTGTGTGTGCTAGCCCATGTGTATGTGAAACCTAAATTTGTATGTCTAAGAACCCTAATTTCCTCAAAACCATAGTGTGTATATATAAACCCTAAGTGAACCCTTTGAATGTTTTCATGTGTATGTTGAATCCCTAATCTTTATAAACCCTAATTGAACCCTTTTCATGTTTTTGTGTGAATGTATAAACCCTAATTGTGTGTGTTACCCCATGTGCATGTGAAACCTAAATATGTATGTCTAAAAACCTTAATTGCTTGGAAACCCTATTGTGTATATATAAACCCTAAGTGAACCCTTTGAATGTTTGTGTGAGACTCTATAAACCCTAAGTGAAAACCCTAACTATGTGTCATACCCCATGTGTATGTGAAACCTAAATGTGTTTGCCTTTGCATGAAAATCCTAGTGTGTATATATAAAATCTAAGTGAAACATTTGAATGTTTGTGTGTGAACATATAAACCCTAACGAAAAACCTAATTGTGTGTGCTACCCATGTAAACCATGATGGCCTAAAAACCCTAGTGTGTATATATTAACCCTAAGTGATCCCTTTGAATGTCTTTGTGTCAATGTATAAAACCTAAATAAAAACCCTAATTGTGTGTGCTACCCCATGTGTATGTGAAACCTAAATGTCTATGGACCCTAAAAGTCCTAAAAACCCTAATTTCCTAAAAAACCATAGTGCGTATATATATAAACCCTGAGTGAACCTTTTGAATGTTTGTGTGAAAATGTGTAAACCCTAAGTGTATATATGTATCCTATGTATATGTGTATGAAATCTTAATTATGGAAAGCATAAATGGGAACCCTAATTTTTATAATGTTCTAAATGTGTTTGTCTAAAAACCCTAATTGCTTCACAACCCTATTGTGTATATATAAACCCTAAGTGAACCCTCTAAATGTTTATGTGTGTATATACCCTAAGTGTAAGCCTTAATTTTAAACCCTACAATGCATGTGGCACCCCACAACCCAATGTATAGATTGTAAACCCTAATTACCCTAAGTTGATATGTGTGTAACCCTATTTATGTATATGTATGTGTGCTACCCTATGTGTGTTTGTGTGACCTTATGTGTGTGTTTATGTAAAAAAAAAAACATAATTGTTTGAACCTTATTCTAAGGGAAAAATAAGTGAAAATAAAATCTAAAAGTAAATAAATAATTATTTGAATCTAGAATGAAATGGAACCTATCTATACATTTAGGGATACATGGAGATATTGGTACTTCATTCAATGTTTTTTTGTGCTCCAAGCTTCTTCTTCTTCTTCTTCTTCTTCTTCTTCTTCTTCTTCTTCTTCTTCTTCTTCTTCTTCTTCTTCTTCTTTTTCTTCTTCTTCTTCCTTATGTTGTTCTTGTGCTTGTGCAGACCTCAAACTCCAACATTATTTACAACTTGAAATAGGCAACACTTTCCGTAGTGGATAGATGCTTTAAGCAATATGTACATAAATGTCGAGTTAGACCACGTGAAAGGAAACTGATCTCTCTATTCTTAGATGGGTTAAGTAATGGGGAATTGCATTCTCTTGTATACATTTGAAGGATAAACAATTTGAATGAATGCATCAAAGAATGAGTGGATCAAGAGGATAACGTAGCCATAGCATTAAAGGGTCAACAAATAGATACCAAAAACAAAGTATCTCCTTCCTCTAGTGCTTAAAGATCCTCATTCAAGAAAATAATCGAATTAGTTGTAAATTTTACACTTATGTGTCCCTAAAGTAGCTTTGATGTGAATTGTTTCCCCATACATCATCACTTTTTACCCTCATAGTGGTTAGAGGTTTATTATCAATGTAACCATATATACATGATATACTCATATGTGGTTGTACTTTGTACTTAGGGACTCACTTATAGCTCTCACTTCACTCATTCTCAAATTATTGATCATCTATCAATAGAGAGATCTTCTAGCCATCGTGTTTCTTTGTGCTTCGATTGCCTTCTTCCCTCTTTTGTATACTTCTATTCGTGCTTCATCACTCAATCACACGCAATGATGGTATCAGAGCAAGTTCAGCTCGTGCATAATTTTAATAGTGCAAATCAGCTCAGAGCATAAAAATATGAATTTCAACACTTGGAGACCATTTCCAACAAGTGTGCTAGGGTTTTACACCCCTTTGGAAGACATTCATCAGTTAGATTTTCCATCAGAGTTATAGTTTGTGAGCTGCATTTCAGCTTTGTTGAAGGAACTATCCAATGTGGTCTTCCAAAATGAAGCATATTCTTGTTGCAAAGCAAGTATAGAACATAGTGGCAGATGTTAATAAGGACCCTATGGTTCTTCTACTACACAACCTATTATCATAGATTCAATAACTTCTTTAAGTACAGTGACTATGCCTTCTCCACCTATGCAAGAGAAACTTAGATGGGATGGAAATGGTGCTCAATCTCGTGCATTGATTGCCCTTTTTATGAAGTGGCATATTGTTCCACACATCCGATCATGCACTACTTCAAGACAAGTTTGCGATACACTTACTTCTTTGTATGTCATGTGTATTGAAGCACATGTTGCTTACTTTAGAGAAAAACTTGAAGATGTATGTATCACTGAAAATGAGTCAGTGGATGTATGTGTTACATGAATCAAGGATTTGAAAGAACAATTGGCAAAATTTGATGAGATCATTCGAGATGCATCACTCATTTCTACACTACTCAAAGGATTACCATAATCTTTTTAAAGCTTTTCTACCACACTTCATTGTTTGCAAAAGGAAATCCACATGTGTACTTTTGATGAGTTTGTGTCTCTTCTTTTGCAAGAAGAGCAATCAAGAATGAATAGAAGTGGTTTGCTTGAGGTAATACAAGCACTTGCTAATACACAAAAGGGAGAAAACAAGTATGTTTCAGCTTTGGGTTCATCAAAACCAAAGCCTCAATCTCCCTCTTCCACTATCTCCTCTCTTGATGGTGATATGCAAAAGAAGAACAGATGCAATTGTTGTTGAAAGGTTGGACATACCATTGATGTATGCAAAAATCTTGCCTAGCATAATGAAAAAAAGAAAGAATATGGCATGTTTGTTGTTAAAAATAAATCTAATTCAAAGAATGATGAGGCTAATGTTTCTCAAGATATATGGTCATTTTTTCTTACATTTCATTATGATTCATCATCACATTCTACATGTATGATTGTGAATGAGGCTCATTCATATTGGTTTTTTGATAGTGGTTTTTCAAAGCATATCACTTCATGCAAAGGATTTTGTTCATCTTTGGATGATGCATACATGGGAGGACATATTGTATGTGCAAAAAATGCTCCTTATACTATTATTGGATTTGAGGAAATTCAGCTTATTTGTGCAAATGGAGGTATTATTACTCTCAAGAATTGGACCTAGTATCAAGAAAAATTAATTTTGGTTCCTACTATTGCTAGTGCCTGACTTCATGTAGACTTTGTTGATAACAAATGTATAGTTCATGATTTTAGGAATGGAAATGTTATTGTGATGTTGGGGAATTTATGCAATAGCTTATATCACTTGGATACATATAAGAGAGTTTCCTCAAATGCCTTTCTTACACATACTTCTTCTATGGCTAAAATGGAGTTATGATATGCATTTTTTTAGTCATTTTAACTTCAATAGTTTGCTTTACTTGAAAAAGAAGGATATGGTTATTGGTTTTCCAACAATTGATTCCATTGAAAAGCATACATGTGAAGGTTGTATGCTTGGAATAATGCATTGTGTTCCTTTTCCAAAAGATGGTGCTACACATGCTACACAAAAATTGCAACTTGTTAATAGTGATGTACGTGGCCCGTTCAAAACTACATATTTTTGCAAGCATGTATACTTTGTTGCCTTCATGAATGATGCAACATGCCATACTTGGGTGTATCCTTGAAAGTGAAGAATGAGGTATTCTCTTGATTTAAAATATTTTTAGCTATGGCTGAATTTTTTTGTGGAAAAAAGCTTGACTCTTCGCATGGATCTTGGTGGTGAATATGTCACATGAATTCAATGCTTTTCTTTATGAAAGAGTCATTTCACACCAATGTACAATTCCATATACACCCTAACAAATTGGTGTTGCAGAGTCCAAGAATATAATGCTTCTTGAAATGGCACTATGTATGGTTAAAGTAAAACATCTTCCATATAAATTTTGGATGGAAGTAGTCATGTGTGCAAACTATGTATTGAATAGTCATCCTACAAAATCACTAAGATTCATTAAACCCTATTAGGCTTGGAACATATAGAAGCCAATGGTTAGTCAAATGTTCATAATTGGTTGTTTGGCATATGCTCTTCTGCCATCACAAGCTCACAAACTTGATGACAAGGGGAAGAAATGTATAGTTGTTAGCTATAACAATAGAATAAATGTTATTTTTTATATCATCCATTGAAAAACAAAATTATTTGAAGTAGAGATGTGGTATTTATTGAAAATTCAAGTCTCCTTTACTTGAATGTAAATTTCAACCAAAACTTAGTTCACAAGATGTGTTTGATACACTCATGCCTTTGTTTCAAAGTGACTGCTTGAATATAGCCATGTAGCCCATCTAAATGAGATTTAATGAGCTTAAACTTTTAGCCAAATATAGCTAAATTTTTCTAGTCAAACATGGCTAAAAATTTACAAAATTTACAGAGAAACATGGCTGAAAAGTTCTAGCTAAAGATTGCTTAAAATATCTAGCCAAACATGGCTTAAAATTTGCAAAATTTGCAAGCACTCATGGATGAAATTCAGCATGATATTCAGCCCACTTCTGATATACATTTTGATGATTTATTACATGAGGAACGCATGTTTATCAAGGATGCACAATCTATGCCAAAATAGATGTAAACAACATTGCAAGTTGAGTGCTCCTTTACTTGGTAGAACAAGATCATGCTCTCACCATGTCAAGCGACTTTGTGAATGTATCTCTTATTGCAATCGCAAGTAACTAAGAGCCAATAACTTTTCAAGATGCATGTGATAATTCAAATGCAATGAGCACAATCCAATTAGAATTGGATTCTATTTGCAAAAAGCATACTTGGGATTTATGTGAATTTCCAAAAGGTCATAATCTCATTGGTACTAAGAGTGTTTACAAGATTAAAAGAGAGTGAAATGTTATCATTGATCCACAAATCCACAATACAACAAACAATGATGAGGGGTCGATATTGATCATATACTAGCATCTTCTTTGTTAAAAGATCAAATCAATGTATGCAACATACTTAATAGTTCTCCAATATTATATATCCCTTAATTTCCTCTTTCTATACTACTCTACAAGAAAAATTTGACATACTTAATTAGCCAAAATTTCATCTTCATCCTTTTCAACTTCATATTTGTTCTCATCCAAATGAATGGCATTCCACCTAAGAGGTGGGATGCCCCTATGAACATTGTTTTCTAGATTGATTCCAATAATAACTCTCCTATGTTAGAAATATGCCAAACTACTTCCCTAGTATTGTAAACGTTTCAATTGTCTACCTAGGATCATCTCATAATTATTGTTTTATCAAAATTGAAAATTTCTAATACATGTTGACCTCTAATCCACATCTAACAAATTTCACATCTTCTAGAAATCCAATGGGTCTTTCTTTATGAAATTTTTCAAAATGCAATTTTAGAAGATTGGGCCATAAAGCTAGCTCTCCCCATGTTTCACATAATTATTTAGTTGCTATAACTACCCTTGCACCATTGTCAAGTATGGTTTTTGTTATGTTTCCATTCAACTTTAAAGGTAGATAGGTATTCCCTTCATTACCTTCACTATACTCACCTACGTGGCCACTTGAACTCCAATCCCAAGTTCATTTTGGTTGAATCAAACTCTAGGTCTTCTTCTAGGGTTGTTATCAAATGTATCACTATATTGGCCATCTGTCTCCATAATGGTGGTTTCACTTTGACTAATTCCTTGATTATAAGTGTGCATTGGACTTTAGGTTTTACCATCTCATCTAGTCTACTAGGTTTGAACTTGTGAATGTGTTTTTCACCTTGAAAGGTGTTCTTATTAGTTGTGAACTAGTCTTGTATGGTCACCTATAATTTGATAACACTTAAAGAATAAAAAACTCTTTGGTTAGATCACAATGAATGGAGAATGTTGCAGTTTGTGAAAATTACTTCAAAATTGAATTCTGATCAGGATCTTTTTTTTGTACATGAAGGTTGTTGTGAATTTTTGGACCATCTCCAAATCGTATGGCCACTCATCATTTACATTTGGAATAAGAAATAAAGATTGATTACACTCTGATTCAATAGTAGTTCTATTTTCTTATGGTCTTTTGTTTCTATGCCTTAATAATTTACTAATGAAATCTAGTCTCCCATATCCGAAATTCTAATCTAAATAGGCATGTACTTGACCCTTTCCGATAGCATTTGAACTACATCTATCATTTTCCTATGAATTTGTAGTATTTCTTGTTCTAGCCCTCCAAGAGTAGTACTTTTCATGTTACATTATGCCACAACCTAGCTTGGTAAGCTTTTCATAGCATATTCAAGTCTTCTACAATTGGATCCACTAACACTTGATCAACCTCCTTTGTTTTTTGTGACTTTCTACTCTCCTCCAATTAATTGTTTTATTTTCTTATCGTGGAGTTTTCTGAGGAAGATATTGAATCCTTTATTTTTTTCTCCATGGAAGACAACTTCTTTTCTAAGTCCATGTCCCTATTCCATTTTTTCTCAAGTACTCACTTCTTTCTCTCCATGATATTCTTTTTCTTTTACTAGTTTTTGTCATCTTGAATTTTAATAATTATTGGCTCATTTTAGGATTTAGATTTTGCTTTGTTTTCTTTATCTCCTTCGCATGAGCTCTAGTAACCACCTTAATTGGAGATTTAATTTCCCCATCTATCTCAATTACATTAAGAGACTTGTGTTCATGCCTTTATTTTGGATGAAATGGAAAAATATTGGAAGATATATTCCCATGCACAATGTTCACATAAACCAATAGCTATCTTTGGTTATGGCCTTGGTGGTGGATAGTAATTTATGAAATGGCCTTCGCCATATCTATAAGATGTCCCTCTAGACTGAGTTATCTTGGGTTTAGCTCTTTGTGATGTTGGACCCTTTGCCATGTATGTCAACTTTTTGTTATCAACATCATAATACACATACCTATACGTAGAAATTATTCTTCTAATATCCTAATACCATGTATATTTTGAGGAAGTTTTTGTATACTCTTTTATATACGGGCCTTCTTCCACTTTTTCCATAGGTGGGGGTGGGCTATCGAAAAAATTTTGTTTTTTTGAGTTTGTTCTTCTATTTTCAATGGGACTACATTTTTTGGTGGACTGGTGGTTATTGTTCCAAAATAAGCCATCATTGGTCTAGATTTTGTGGATTACATCTAGGTTTTTGTAATAGGTCTCGCATTGAGGTTCTCTTTGTGCATCCCTATATGTATCGTTGGATCAATACATGGGCCTAGGGTGATGCATTTGCCTTTGATATTCTCTATCATACACTCTACTATTATGTGATTGGTTTCTTAATAGCATAGAATTGCATGGGCCTTGTTTCTATTGGAGGATTTATTTACCCTTTATTGCACATATATAGGATGATCACCATTGAAAATTAGGAAGTTTCTAAATGGTTAGTTCTTTCAAGGAATGGTTTTTGAGTTCTCTTCCTTGCTCCTTCTTGGTTACCAATCGAATCATTTTATTTGTGGAGGATTTTAAACAAGAAAAAGAAGTTGAAGCCTCACTCTTGAACTCAAAAAAAAAGTTTTAAGTTTATTGCAAGGTTTTCTCCTAAATCTACACATTCTTTAATACATTCGTTCAATGTGCTTAATCTTTAGATGTAGACTCTGGAACTTAACTACTCATTGGAAAATCCATCTAGGACCGGGGTGGGATATCTAACCACATTTTTCTTATATTTTCTACTAGATACTTTGAATGACTTTTGATTCATATTTTTAAAATTGTAGATCAATGAGGATGAATTATGCTTACCTTCTCTTTGAAAATTCACCTACAAATTCTTCCATCAATGACAATTCACCAATAAGTTGTTCCATCAATGCATGTAGCACTCTAGAAGAAACTAGGCTAGCGTTCTTCCCACTAATATTGAGACAAGGAACTCATAATGAGTGAAGAAATTAATTACATGTTTGACTTTAAGAAATTTTTTGAATTCTACTACGTGATCATATAGTTCTATTGGACCTTAATAGAATTTTTCAATGTACTTCACCACTTGGGATGGTCAAAGGCATCTACTAAGTTCCTCAAGGGTTTTGGCTCTTCATCTAATTGTTTACAATCTTATTTCTAACCTAGAAATGCCCTAGATATCTTGATTATCCATAGTTCTTATGAGATGTTTCAATCATACACCAACCCATTCTTCATGAATCATTCCCACTTCCTCTCCCTTCGAAATTTAGAAATTTTGTTGGTTTCCTCATGCAAAGGGTTGTTGATAGGATCTCATAGGAATGTGCCTTTCTAGACTTGCTTCCATTGTTTTTCTCATAGGTCAATATTGATTACGCACTTTCTCAATATATTTCAGAGGGATATTTGGTGATATGGTATTGTTATACTCATATATCCTCACATTTTTAATTGGTGATAATCTAGAGTTCATTGTCTAGAACATTCATTGGAAATTTGTTTTATGTATAGTGCTTTGCAAGACTCTTGTAAAGGGAGCAACATCAATCGCATGATATTGGTCGATGGCATTTACACTTTGGATTTAGTTGTAACCTCCTCATGATCTTCCGCATATTCCTCTTCTTCAATGTCATGTATTATCTCTTGGTGGTATGCTCTATGTCATCAATAATGAGGTACATTGTTCCTTCTTTGTCCTCTCAATAACCTATACAATACTTCACTATAGGATGGGTTGCAACCAAGATTGCCTTTAAATTTCTAAGTCTCATGACATCTCTATTCATCATTTATGTATAGAGCTACATCAAGGGTATTATGATTGTCAAATTGTAGCATTGTTTGATAGTTTCTACTAAATGAACATGCTTCACCATGATTGGTTGATACATCTTGCATGCCATCTAAAGCTTTATCTCATCCCACGTGATGTTAGAGACACTACTAGTTGATTCTCGATTACTTTGATTATCTTTCAAATCACAACTCCATACCAAAGAGAGATTACTTCTTTCAAACCTAAGTAAACCTAAATTCCTTCCTTATCTTAAGTGCATCAGAATATGAGAGTTTTTTACTTCAATAAGATATCAAAATGGGATAAATCACATTAAATATCCCTTAAGACAAAACTACTTGATTTCTAAGATTCTATGATTTTCCAAATCTAATTTTGAAAATCATCCTGGATGGGGAAAATTGAACAAAATTTCCCCACATCAACCTCATTTGGAGAAACAAATCACAATGCATAGATGGATTCCACAAATGACATAGTGCTTCCCTCCAAGAGCTAGTGAAATTTATCTTAGTTGAATTTCATCACTTAACTACATTCACTAGAAATTCCAAAAGTAACTTGAATCTATGCACTAAGTCTATGATAGTGATTTTTATTCATAACAGATCATACCACATTCAAGCTTTGATAGAAAAGCACAATAAACTTGGACAATCATGCAATTTCTATAAAAACATACTACCTTGGGAAACTTTGTAGAGTCTTCCCTACACAAGAAACAACTGAGAGGAGTTTGCACATGATGGATAGACTACAGATGAAACAATGACTCTTGAAAAAGACATCGAGTAGAGTTCCAAAACAAAGATAGAAATCACTTGTACCTAACTCTTGTTGTCACCATGCTTCTTTTCTTCCTAAAGGGATAATCATTTTATAGAGACCATTTCTTGTCCATTTCAGAAATTTAGAATCAATCAATTTCCCAAGTAAAAAATCATACATGTACATAGACCTTCTCACACGTCTCTCAAACAATAACAAAACAACCAAATATCACACTCTTATTCCACCTTCACTTTCCTTCTCATAAATCAACTATGACACACTTCTCTTCACATAGTGCTTTTCCAAATCTAGCATCATTTTTTTAAGTTTAAAAATTTAAGCTTTCTTCTTACTTTATCAATTTTTTGTTCATGATTTCTGAAAAATTTATTAAATTCTTTTTAGTTATTATTAATAACCAAAAATTCAACAATACAAATTGCAAGAACTTTGTTAGTAACTTTTTCCAACACTATTTTAAATGGCCTTTTTACAAATCACAAGCAAAAACTTTTATTTTGATCTTTAACATTTGAATTTGCTTCTTTCTACTATTTTTTAGGTTATCTCTTTAATCACACTCTTTCATGCATATGTAAAAGCACATGCCTCCTACTCTAATTCAACCTTTTAATTTTCCCCACTTGCCCTTTTCATTTGCACACTTCTTTCTACTTTACTCTCATCTCTTCAAATGTTTAATTTTTCATAAACATGCATCCTTCTTTCAGTTCTCTTGCACTTGACACTATAAATTAGCCTTGCATTCATGTCATTTGCATAACTCTTGAACACCATCTGGTCTTTGCCTTGAGGAAAAAAATCCTAGATCTAGATGAACTTACTAACAAATTCTCCAAAAGTCTTTTTAGGACACCCTAGTGGGTCCCATTAGACTCATGTAGAGGAGATCTCTTACTTTTGGTGCCCTGGCAAGATGCTTGAATGAAGGCAATATAAATTTTATTCACAACAAAGATAACAATAACAACATAACAATTTAGAGACCCGTGATCATGCTCTAGATAGGCTACATGAACATCGCCAAATTCCTGAAAAAGTACATCTCAAATCTCCTTGGAATGTGGATTCATGAGAACCAAAAACACTTCATCAAGGAGAGGTTGATTTTAGAATCTATCATTCACATGTAGAAAATGCCTTGACTTTGATAAAGTGTTTTAAGACATAGGATTAGCACTTGGGATGAGTCAGAGTTTCATCTCTTGCTTTGAGGGGAGTTTCTACATCTGAATGGGATGAAATGGAGCAAGGGCAACAAACTAAAAGACATTCCAAGGTTCAAGAGAAACCTAGAAATTCAAAGTAACCTCAACCAAAAAGGGTGTACTAATTGTTCTTGGATCATATGGGAATTCAAGTTTAAAAATTTTTGGCACCTGCTAGCTGAATACAAGAAAGTGGGTCCACCAATGGCAAATTCTCCATAAATGCATCTAGAACAATGTTAAAGCCAACAATATTTGTGGTGCTCCTCCTTGGTGTGAAAGATGTGGTAGTGCAAGAAAAGACATTCATAACCTTTTTTCTCCTATCTAAAGAATTAGGATATTTAAAAGTGTGCTAGAAGATGCCTCTACTGGATCAACCGATTAGTTGGAAGCAAGCCCTCCTTGAGGAAATTCTTGGTTTATCTTCAGCTCTTTATAATGTTATCAAGAGTGAAACCCTATGGAAAATCTAGAAAGAAAGATGTGCAGCTAGCTTTGGCGGGTATCCAAAAGAGTGATCCATAGAAAGCCGTAGTTTACCTAGGCATAATAATTAGGGACTATAAGAACACTCCCTATTTAAACACCATAGGGTGTTTGTAATAGAGAACAAGAAGCTTTAAAACAAATGGATCTTGTATGAAGGGAATGAAAGAATTATAAGCCATCATATTTTTTAGCTTTAACTCTCTTGTAATCCCCTCTATTTTGATTTAGAGCTTTGTAGTTTTCTCTACACACTTATCACCTCAAATCTCAAAGGTTGCAATTCAAAATTTTCAAACTTGACATGTAGATCCAACTTTGTGCACCCTTACCTACTTTATGCATTAATGATCTCTTTTTCTCTATTGTATATAATGAATACCATTTTCTCTAATCCCTCTCATATGCTAACTTTCTTAGACCTAGTAAGTTACCAAAAATATCTAGCTCAAATCTTGCAAGGTCAAAAAAATATTGCATCACTTCACCAATGAATCTTTTTCATGTACAACAAACCTTCATCCCCTATTTGGTTAATATATGGACCTGATTATTTACCCTCAATCTTTTTATTAACAATTAGTTACCTATCCATTATACTACTACTCTTCATTGATAATTTTCAAATTCTTCATATTACACTATTGGACTAGCCATACATGACCATGCCCAACACTCTTCCTAACTATGCATCTCTCAAGCTCACACTTCAAAAACTTAGTAAAATTTATCTACCCTATTATGTGCTCTATCACTTATCTTCTCTGTCAAAATGCTATGAGGCTACAACAATGAGCTAAATATTGCGTTTCTTTTACCTATGCGCCACATCCTTCAAATGATGCATGCCATCATCATGTTCTATCATCATCTTCATATGAACATGTGTCATACCATACTTCCATAGATTTTCTTTTTATATTTGTCACTTTAAATTTTGCTTCTTTTTTTCTTGGGAACACCTTCAATTAAGGCTTACCCTTAACTTATGGTTTCACAAAACTAAGTTGACGCTTCTTATCAATCGTGATCACTCAAAATGATGAGGGGTTCAAATCATCCTTCTTTGTGCACTTGATTAATCTAGTTAGAAAAACTCTAAGACTTTACCTTCTCGTTACTTTAACAATCAAAATCACATGGTGGACTTTGTTGTTTGCTTTTCTACAGGCTTCCATGGCTCTATTTGTTATCACCATCAAGATGACGAATGCACTTCTTGATGATTGACCCTTCCTGATCATTTAATACCTAAGTTTTCTACATATCACCATGGCTCTATTTGTTATCACCATCAAGATGACGAATGCACTTCTTGATTATTGACCCTTCATTAACGTTTAATACCTAAGTTTTCACAACATATCCTCCACAAATGATGACAAGGCAAAAGATATCAAAATGTAGTTACAAATAAAGATTTGTTGCCATTAATCATAATTTTCTTCATTTCTCTACCTTGAATTAAGATCGACCTACTTTTTCAAAATATTTTCAACATTAGAAAACTTTGAGAAATATATAAAAATTGATTTTTTAATGGAGCTTCACAACCATTCAAAATCCCAACTCACCTAGCTTTCTTATTAGAAGATGCTTGGCATCACATAAGCTTCCCAAGGGTTGCTTTTCCCCATAAATGATGTCAAAAAATGTTTCTCCCACTGTAGTAGAGTGGTTAGCACCAATAATTTATCAGTCTCATCAAAACACTTGCAATTGAAGGCACCAAGCATATGTGATGGGTTGTTGAAAGAGGTAGATTAACACTAGTTACTTGTCTAATGACTATCAGACATGTATATCCAATGAATAAGTTTTAATGACCAAGCTTTAAGGGACAATGAAGATGGTTTAAATCTCTATGTTGAGTTCATTACTCAAAAGACTCATAAATCCCTTTCAAAGACAATAGGCAGTAATTGGAAAAATTTAGAGTGACAATGGAGAAAACAAGAGAGGACCTTCGTTTGAAAACTTGAAGATGTCTAAATTCATGGATGATGGAAAACATCAAAACATGTTTGAATTTTATATATTCTTGAAGAAATGGAAACACTTTCATTAAGTAAAGGGCACCCCACTTGAGTAACGACCCTAGAAAATGAATCTATTTCTCATACCAATGGCAAAAATATGGTGGAAAAGTCATAATTAATTACCTATCACAATCTTCTAATTTTTTTTTCCTAAAGAGTTTTTACCATAGAATAAAAAGGAGAAAATTTGAGAAGATTAGGATAAAGATATACAAAGCTTGACATTTATGCATTTATATTTTAAATTTGAAAAAAAATCTACAAAATTGAAAGGTCTAAATGAATTCCAATGTATAGGATGTTTTTAAGGTCATTTGATAAATAAAACAAAAAGGTACATCAAAAGAAATGCAGCAATAAGTTTTAGGCAATCGGTTTCACTCGAGCTTGCCTCTTCAGGGAATAATGTCACATGGGCCAACAACTCCTCTTATCCTCTCATGGAAGTTGGTAAGATCATTCTACATACTATTGATGGTAGTTCTTTTACACTATCAGATGCTTTATTTGTGTTTGGGATCAAGAAGAATCTGTTATCTGTTTCAGCTTTAGCCAAGATTGGCTTGGTTGTGAAATTTGTTAGTGATAGATGTAGAGATCATGATTTGTCAAATGGCAATGTCATTATTGCTTCTGGCATTTTATGTCATGGGCTGTATAAGCTCATAGGCTATGAAAAATCTGTGAATGATTCAACATGTGCAGTACATGATTCTCAGGTTATGTCAGATGCAAAGATTTGGCATGCACGCATTGGTCATCTAAATTTTGCTAGTTTGCTATGCCTGCAGAAATCTAAAATGATGTGCTCTTTGCCCAAACTTGAGGCACCTGGTAAACATGTTTGTGAAGACTATATTTTGGGAAAAATGCAGTGTTCCTCCTTCCCAAAAGATGGCTCAGTTTGAGCTATTCAGAAATTACAGCTTGTTCATAGTGATGTCTGTGGTCCTACGTAGACACCTTCTTTTGGGAACTATCTTTATGATGATTTTCCCAGGCATGCATTGGTATATCCATTGAAAGCAAAGTCCGAAGTATTTACTTGCTTTAAACAGCTTCTAGTTTTGGCTTAAAATTTATTAGCATATAAAATGGGTACCTTCTGTTCTGATCGAGGGAGGGAATATATGACTTCTGACTTTAATGCATTTCTAGCTGAATGTGGGATAAAACATCAGTATACACTGTCATATATACCTCAATAGAATGGATTTGCTGGATGGAAGAACATGTCACACATGGAGATGGTGAGGTGTATGGTCAAGAGTCAAGCTTTACCACATAGTTTCTATCTTGAGGCTATTATGTGTGTAGCATATGTATTTAGTAGGTGTCCCACTAAAGCATTACAATCTTTCACTCCATATGAGGCTTGGCATGGTCGTAAGCCATCTGTTTCTCACTTACGTGTTTTTGGTTATCTGGCATATGCATTAGTGCCTGAACAACGCAAGAAATTGGATGATAAAGTAGTGAAACATATTTTGGTTGGATAAGTCCTGAAAGCAAAGGCTATCGTCTGTATCATCCATAGAGTAAACACATTTTTGTTAGCTGTGATGTTGTCTTTGTGAAAGATGCTATTCAACCATTACTTTCATGTGCTATGGAGACATCAGTTTGCTCCAAAGACATGTATGACACTTTTCTACCTCTTTTTATAGGTGGATAGTCTGGTGTTGGTCCTAATGAGGCAACTTCTCAACCTTTATAGGTTTCATGTGATGATGCCGATCATTCCATTTTTTATGCAGATTTACATGATGCACTTGTTAATGAGAGAGTTAATATTGAGGAGGCAAAAACTATGTCAAAATGGTTAGTGCAAACTTTGCATGATAGCAAATTAGATGCACCTCTATCATCTCGTACTCATTCTAGCTCTCATAGTGCTTCTTTTGCATCGCATTGCTATGCTATGGTTGCCTCTAGTCTTTGTGATGATAATGAACTTGTTTTCTTTGATGAAGCATAAAATTCAAAAAATTGGATGGCTTATATGCAATCTGAATATGATCATTGATGAAGAATGGCACCTTGTCTTTACATGACTTTCCTCCTGGCAAGAAGGCCATTGGCACTAAGTGGGTATACAAGCTGAAGCGTAAGCCTAATGGAATAGTTGACAGGTATCAGGTTAGGCTTGTTGCAAAGCATTATGCTCAAGAAAGAGGCATTGATTTTGATGAGACCTTTGCACCTACATGCTGAATGACTACTGTTCATAGCATATGTGCACTTGCAACTCATCATGGTTGAAATGTACATCAGTTGGACATTAAAACTGCATTTCTAAATGGTGACTTGCATAAGAAGTATATGTTTATTAGCCCCATGGCTTTGTGCACAAAGGGCATGAAAACCAAGTGTGCAGGTTGAAAAAGGCATTATATGGTTTGAAACAAGCACCACATGCTTGGTATGAAAAGATACATGCCTATCGAATTGCACATGGTTTTGAGAATAGTCCAACTGAGAGCACCTTATACATTAAGCATGCAAATGATTTGCTTCTCATCATTGTTGTGTATGTTGATGATATGCTACTCACTGATCCTATGAGAAGCATATTGCTGATTTTAAGGCTCATCTACATGCCTCATTTGAGATGTCAGGTTTGGGGCATTTGCATCATTATTTGGGCATTCAGTTTATGCAAGTTGATGGTGGAATAGCTTTGTGTTAAACAAAATATATTGACACATTATTGCAACGTTTTGGCCGTCAAGATTGTAAACCTATTGCCACTCCTATGGAGACAAGTTTACAATTGAGTCTTCATGATGCTAGAGATGCATTTGATGTTGTTCTCTATCAGTAGGCTATTGGATGCTAAATTAACTTATGCATTACTCAACCAGATATTCAATTTTCTATCTCAGATATGAGCAAGTTTATGCATGATTGCCTAGGTGTCAACCATTGGCAGGCGGTTAAGCACATCTTTCCCTACTTAAGTGGTACCCAACTACTTGGATTGTTGTATCCAAGGGGGGATAACTACTGCCAGATTTACATGCTTTTTTTAACTCTGACTAGGCTGGTTGCTATGACACTCGTGTTGGTTAGTCTTCTGCCACGACCATCTTCATTGACAATCACAGTGCATTGGCAATTGCGAGCAACCCTGTGTTCGATGCTTGCACTAAGCACATTGAGATGCACTATCATTATGCTAGGGAGAGGTTCTCTTCTGGAGAGATCAGTTTGGTATATGTGCCCACATAGGAGAACATTGCCCACCTTTTCACAAAGGTTCTGCCTAGGGAGAAATTTGAAGCTTTCTGCAAAGCTTTGGGCTTATTTCCTTTTGTGTATTTATTCCACATAGCTTGGCACTTCCTTATACATGAGTTCCAACTCCTTGTTCACCACATCACTCCTAGGGAGGAGTTTTTGATATATTTAGGTAGTTATGTGTGTGAACACACTAGGTCTGTCAAGGCACTTTTTTCCCTCTTTAGGAGGTTTTTTTTCCTCCTTCTTAAATATACACCTATAACCCTAATGGGTCAATTATCTTTTTACATTCTAGTGGTAATACATTTAGCATTGTGTGTTGTGCTACAAACTTCTTCTTCTTCCTTGTGTTTTTCATGTGCTTCCACAGGCCTCAAACTCCAACAAGAATTGGTATCAAAATGGGATGGTGTGCATAGCATTCTTGTAATTTTTTGCCCTAAGTTTCAAATAGTTATATGAGATGATGCGTATAAGGATGTTTATGTGATGTTTTTAGTGCTTCACTTGCTATACCTTCAAATTATATGTAGAAAATGTGAATAAAAACAATGCTTTGAATGTATTCTTTTTTTTGCATCATTTCAATAAACTAAGTTTTTTGCTTCCATTTAAGGGTTTTTTTTTTAATATTGAGTTACAAAGTTTCTTGTCGTGAGGAAATGGAAAGATAATATTAAATGGATCTAAATAGTCATATTGATTCTATTTCTAAGCCTTCATATAGATTAAGCTTGGTTTATTACCAACTAGTAGAATACAAAATCAAATAAAATCTTTCAGTAGACATATTTCCTCACCATGCATGGCATGAATTCTCTTAATTAAGAAGAGAGAAGGATCTAAGTGGCTTAGAATAGAGTATACTATTCTTCATAAACTCTAAGTTAGAAAAAAGTTCCAAATGCAATGTTGAAGGACATATTTGATAAGCTTGATGTCATGAAATATTTCATAATACTTGATATCTTTTGTAAAAGAATTCTTAAGAATATCTTCAAGGTTGATACTTACTCTATAATATCCTTTCTTTGAGATGATCCCAAAGAAAGGCTATTATAAAGTATCAACCTTGAACATATTTTTAAGACTTCTTCTACAAAAGATATTTGGATATTGCCTTTTTGGTAGATTCCATTTGATCTCATCAATAACGTATTTTCTACTTTCTTGAGACTAAAAAGACATTTTTTTAAGACCCTATCTAGGAAAATTATCGTAGAATTCCTTGATGCATCCAATTTTATAGTTACCTAGAAGAAGATCATTTGCAATACCTTGGGAAGGTCTTCTAATCTTTAAAAGGTTTCACTCTATAGAAAACATTATCAATCAGATGCAAAGCTTTTGCATGCATGCTTTGTTCATCTGAATTTTGCTAGTCTTCTATGCTTGCAAAATCTGAAATGGTATCCTCTTTGAACAAAATTGAGGCACCCAAAAAACATGGTTGTGAAGGATGCAGGGTTCCTCCTTTTCAAAAGATGGTTCAGTTCGGGCTACTCAGAAATTACAGCTTGTACATAGTGATGTGTGTGGTCCTATGTAGACATCTTCTTTTGGGAACTATCTTTACTTCATGACTTTCATCGATGATTTTTCTAGGCATGCATGAGTATATCCATTGATGGAAAAGTCCCAAGTATTTATGTGCTTCAAACAGTTTCTGGTTTTGGCTGAAAATCTGTCAGCATGTAAAATGGGCACCCTTCACTTTGATCGAGGGTGGGAATATATATCTTCTAACTTTAATGCATTTCTAGTTGAACGTGGGATAAAACATCAGTGTACAGTGCCGTATACACCTCAACAGAATGGGGTTGTTGAATGGAAGAACATGTCACTCATGGAGATGGCGAGCTGTATGGTCAAGAGTCAGGCTTTACCACATATTTTCTGGCTTGAGGTTGTCATGTGTGCAACATATGTACTTAACAAGTGTCCCACTAAAGCGTTGCAGTCTATCACTCCATATGAGGCTTGGCATGGTCGCAAGCCATCAGTTGCTCATCTGCATGTTTTTGGTTGTTTGGCATATGCATTAGTGCCTGAACAACATCGCAAAAAAATAGATGATAAAGCAATAAAATGTATTTTTGTTGGGTACAATTATGAAAGCAAAGGCTATCATATGTATCATCCACAGACTAAACACATTCTGGTTAGCTGTGATGTTTTTATGGAAGATGCTATTTAGCCCTTACTTTCATGTACTAAGGAGACATTTGTTAGCTCCAAAGACATGTATGATACTTTGTTGTCTCTTTTTATAGGTGGACAGTCTAGTGCTAGTCTTAATGAGGAAGCTTCAGTCTTTCTAGGTTTCATATGATGATGCAAATCATTCCATTTCTAATGCAGGTTTACATGATGCACTTGTTGATATGAGAGCTGATATTGAGCAAGCAAAAACTGTGCCAAAATGTCTGGTGTAAAATGATATCTAAAAGAGTTCTTTGCAATCTAATCGCTTATCAAATCAGTAAGAAAGGGGATTAAAAAAATGCATGTTTTCCATGGTTAATCTCCATTATGCATTTGGTGGACAAATATATGATCAACCAAAATATAGACACACGATTGAAGTGTGACATTCAAGTGATCTTCTCTAGTAAACGAGTCCTTATATGAGAATCTTTGATTATGAAACATTTATGCACATCTAATAAGATCTCAAATGCAAGTTGAATGAAAATCCATCAAATTTATCTCCTAGGTTATGGAGAAAAAGAAGTAGAGATGTCATAGAGTTTGGTTCCCATAGTCTTGGAACTCAGTCAAGAATATGTGTGTCATCTCTAAAGCTACTCATTAAATTCTTATGACTTGAAACCTAACACGAAGGATTTTGTTTCTTGAAACCAATGATAGATCTACAAAAGACATGAAAATGGATGAGATGTTGCATTTATAAGAAATAAGGTCACTAGTCAAAAGGTGGGGACTAGGACCCTAAATATAAGGACCAATAGTGGCCCACATGAAAAGATTCATTTATTAAGGAAGTGCTATCGAACATTCCATCATATTAAAAAATGATAAAAATAATGTGGTCATTATATTTTCAAATTGATTCAAACATACCCAAAAAGTGGTTGAATGAGTTAAAAACATCAAGATGAAAAAATCCAAGCTTTTCTAGTACTTAAAGGATCCACATAGATTGTTCAAAAATGAGGATATGGCCTTTTAAAGCTTTTGCAGATTGGCACTTTGCAGGTATGGAGGACTACCTTTTGCATGTTTAAATGCTTTCTTGATTTTGTCCCAAATCGATCTAAACCACTATGCTAACTGCTATTGATCGAGCTCGCAAACTTGCCCTTTTTCCTTTATGGATTCATAAGGGATTGTTTCACCCATCGGTCGATCTATAGCCTCGAGAGAAGATACTAGGGGCCTCATATATGAAGGAGAGAAAGACTCATTAACACTTAGATGGCACCCATAGATTTGTGTTGAAGCAGATCTAAACAAAGATCTCTCCTCTAAAATTTCCGTAGACATCCGAGAAGAGAAAATCGTTGAGTAGGAGATTATATACAACAACTTACCAAATGCTTGCTTTCACTGTGAATTGCAAGGCCATAGAATAAAAGTATGTCCTTCGAGACAAAAAACTAGTGAGAATAAGCAAAACCTGAAAAATGTTAATGTAACAGGGAACAGAGTTGTTTTAGTGGCCCAAAGCATATCAAAAGTTCGTCCATTGGAGGCTAAGAAGGGGAAGGAAACACAAGTCTTGGAAATGGACCCTAAATGCTTCATGGAAGTAAGAGAAAGAAGGAGAAGAAGCCCTAAAGGAACTATTGAGAAGAGCCTCTCTTGCACAACTCCGAAAACAAACATTTTTTGCAACTTGGAAAAGGAGGTCAGTGACTTGGATTACCTAGGGGAATTCATCACAAAGGCTATCACAATGATGGGAAAACCCTAGAGAATTCCACCTGCAAGGAAGAAAACCAAGAAGGATACACCACTAGCAAAGAGCATAGGTTCACCACCAACAATGATGATAACTAGGATAGTGAAAGCTCGATCTTTGGATCCATAATCCCTGAAAGGATAATGGATTCATTTTCGAAGAAGACTTCTCACAAAGGAAAACAAGTTGAGATACCGTGGAAGATCCTCCATAAGGGGAAACTCCTATGTCAAGACCCCTCCACCTCGAAGAAAAATGTCGATGAGAAAAAGAAGAACAAGGCCCCTCTCCATAAAGAACTTAACCTTCGATAATAATAATGGTGGCTCTCAATGTTAGAGGGTTACCGGATCCCTCAAGAGTGACCGTTATTGGCCAGTGGATCCACAATAAAATCCTAAGCCCAGACTTCATCTATATTCAAGACATCAAAATTGACAGGGAGAACCTATGAAAGAGAGTTAAATGTTTTTCATCATCCCATGTCTGGCTTTCCACCATGCACCCCAAGTGGTAACAACTTCTCAGATATCGGCATCAATAGAAGTTGGTATGCTAGAATTGTGGATACCCTAGCAGACCAGAGCCATCGATGGGTTGGTGCTTCTTTTGGGGGTCCTCTGCAGTTTTCCATTGTCTCCATGTATGCTCCCAATATCGACTCAGAAAGAATTTCCACCTCGTAGTCCTTGGAATCTCTACCCCTTAACGTCATTCTTCGTGGCGACTTTAATATGGCAGAGGTTCTTTCTAACAGGTGGGGGAGGAAGGGGTGGGTAATTGATGGTCAGGAGAAGGAATTCTAGGAACAAGTCAAGCTCTAGTTGGATCTTTTGGAGATTAAAGATGAGGTTGGTTTTTCTTGTTTCAACCTCCAAGCTGGAGCTCACTTGCAAAAAGCTAGACTAGATAGGACCTATATCATGCAGAATATCATCAATAAGTGGGGACCCCTTCCCTCTCCCAATCCATGGACCTTGTTGTCTTTGATCACTACACGATTGTGCTTATCTTCAAGCCGATCGCCAATCTCAAGAAAGCCCCTAGGTTTCATGCCAATCCAAAAACTTTGACTTTCCACTTTGTCCAATAGGAGATTATTGCTACCTAGAACAAGCCCTTTTCCACCTGCTCCTTGCCAGCTAGGTGTTGGAGGAAGGCAGTCCTCCTGACTCATCACATCTTGGTCAGGGCTCCTAAGAATCTTCAAAACATTCATCATTCTAGAAGGGAAAATATTTATCAAAGGCTTAGGTGTTTAGAGGTAGAAGTTAACAAAGGCCACTTGCAATAACAAACATGGCTCCAAAAAATTAGAAGCATGCTCATATACAAAGAAGAAATTCAAACAAAGAATCTACATATATACTTTAAGATTGGTGGGCAGGTGGGGCAGACAAACCTACTAAAGAGATGTGTGGCATCCTCAAGAAGAAGAAATCCAAGGAAGCAATCCCTTTCATGATGAATATCGATGGGGTTGAATGCAAGATTGATGAAGAAAATAGTATGCTGAATGTCAATCACTTTACCAAGATTTTGGGGGTTTCCATGCCTCCTCCTCATAGGCATGATTGCATGGCTACCATCTCTAGATTCCGAACCAAAAGAATCCTGCAAAATTTGAAAGCTCTTTTTGAAGCTTCCATTTCAGATGTTGAGATTCTTGAAGTTATTGATTCCCTTCCTAATGGCAAAAGCCCAGGGTTGGATGGCCTCATCAATGAGTTTTCCAAGACCTTCAAGCATGTGGTGACTATTGCATTATATAGGGTGTGGCAAGAGGCTATATCTTCGGATGCGCTTCCCAAATGTCTCAATGAGGGCGTCATCAAGTTTATTCACAAAAAAGCAAGCAAAGAGAGGACTGAAAATTGGTGTCCAATTACGATGTTACAAATCGGTTACAAGATCTTGGTGAAGGCGATTTAGTTGTCACCTACAAAATTGGATCACTGAGGATAAAAACGGGTTCATCAAGGGGAGGTCCATTGTTGAGGCTATCAATGATGTTTGATAAGGATTGGTTTCCAGAGAGGAATCCGTGCAAGATGTCCTCTTCCTTAAGGTTGACTTCAACAAAGTTTATGAGATACTCGAGTGGGACTTCATTCTCCAATCATTAAACACCTGGGTTGTGGCCAAAAATCAATTAAAATGATCTCAACGTTGTTGGGAAGGGTTTGAGCTCAGATAAACACCAATGGCCAGCTTTCTCAAGCGATTAGATTAAAACGTTCTATCAGACAAGGATGCCCCTTGGCCCCTCTTCTCTTTGTTATCGCAATTGATGGTCACAGCTACCTTGTTAAATGTCAAGCACACTTAGGTCTTATTCAAGGCCTCTTTCTTCCTCTCAATCAAGACCAAATGATCATGAGACTCTTTATCGATGATACAAATTTTTTGGTGCATAACGATCGGATCACACTTAGGTCACACTCAATGGTCACAGTTGCCTTGTTAAACATCAAGCACACTTAGCTCTTATTCAAGGCCTCTTTCTTCCTCTTAATAAAAAACAAATGATCATGAGACTCTTTATCGATGATACAAATGCTTTTGTGCATTGACACCTTTTGGGGTTGCCTAAATACATTTAGTGAGGCATGGATATCCAAAATAAATCATGTTAAAAACGCTTTCAAGGTTGTAATTGGGCATCCACCTCAATTGTTAATTGACCATGGATGTCAGCTGATCCCTAGAGGGAGATATTCTACTTCTTAGGTATTCCAATGGGGCTCCACATTTTGATGGGTCAACGATGACTCTCGAAGCTTGATAACAAGTTGAAGTACTAGAAAGGTATGCAAATCAACCTGGTGGGACATGTTATGGTGGTTAACACATTCCTTCTTTCTTTGATGATTTACTTTCTCTCCTATGGAGATCAAAGGACCAATAGTATCAAATCGGAAAGAATTTGCATGAACTTTGTTAGGACGGGTGACCCTAACAAAAGGGATATCCCCAAAATTAAATAGGCTACTTGCATAAGACAAAAAGATCAAGGTGGTTTGGGCATTCTAGACATTGAAGGAATGTCCAATAAGTTGGCAGTAAAATGGTTAATTAAAGCATGGAGAAACAATGATGCCTCTTGGGCCAAGCTTATTTTTAGAAACAAGAGCACTCTTAGGCTTGGGCCTCCCAAGGTGGACGGGCCTTGATCTTCTCACTCTTTTTTCCTCCCCCTTTCCGGTGACTCTTAGAGGCTCGAGCTTGGTTTTCTCTCTATGGAAGAGTTGGAACAAGATGAAAGAGTTTGTGAGGATCAATGGGAATTAGAAATGGGCGGCCAATATTAGATATAATGATTTGATCTGGTTCCCTATCAAGGGGCATTAGATCTGTAGAACCTTTGAACCTCCAAAACGCTAAGAATCTTTGGAACAAATGTTTCTGCTTGCAAAAACACCTCTGGAATCAAGAAACATGCCAGTGGATTAGATTTGAGGACATTGTTCCAGCTAGAAGAGTGGACTATGAAGAATGGTGCCTCTTGTAGAGCAGATTCAATGTTTGGGAGCGCTCGAGGACTCGCCTCCTCATTGTTCATGACTCTCCTCACTTGGAGGGACTTAGATGGCACAACGGCAATAGCCTTAATAAAACTACAAGATTCAAGAAGAGTGTGGACTTTCATGTCATGCTTAATAAGAAATGGTGTATGGATTGGTCGATCTAAAGGTGAGATTTTAAGTTCCAATCCCTTTTGCATCCCCTCATTGAGATAAAAAATTCAGTGCTTATGTGGAAAATCCTTCACCGAGGAATCTAGACCAATGTAAAAGCTAACAAAATTTGTGGGGTCCCCTCGTGGTGCAAACGATGCCTACATGGCAATGAAGACTTGGGACACCTCTTCTCCTCGTGTCCAAAGTCAATATCTATCTAGCAGGCCCTTGAGAGAATCATGTTACTACAAGGACAAATCAATTGAAAACAAATGCTACTCGGTGAAGTCTGATGTTCCTTAGCATTCTGGAATGCTATAAGAGGTGAGACCCTTTGCAAGATCTGGAAAGAGAGGTATGCTACCAACTTTGGAAGCCCTCTTAAAGAATGGTCGATCCAAAAATCTATTTTCCTTTTAGGCAAAAGAATTTCCAAGTGTAAGAAGCCCCCACCTTTTAGACATCATAGAGTGATTATCCTTTAGAGCAATAATATTAAAATAAAGTGGGCCCCATATGAGGGGGAAGAGAGGGTTATCAACCTTCTTTGTAAAGTTCTCTAGTAACGTATAAGCAACCCCTGCTTTGTGGGATTTGGGGGATCCCATGGGTACTAGGCCCATTCACTTGTACAATTGTTATTTCTATTAATTAAATTTTGGGAGAGTAGGCAACTGCGAAACTTTGTTTTGAAAAAAAAAAAGAACAAGGTTGAAATTGGAGACTAATCACCATGCTCAAGTCAACCTGCAAGATAATAGCAAAATCTCTTACTAGCCGAATCATGGAACATCTAAACCATTTGATTTTAAATGATAAAAAATGATTTATCAAGGGTAGATCAATTTTGGAAGCAATTGTTGACATTTGGGATCATACCAAGAATTCCTTTTCTTGAACATTGTCTTGGAAAAGTCCTATGATAGATCAGAATGGGACTTTATTTTGTAATTCATGAGGTATCTTGGTTTTGGCAATAATAAGTTTATCAAGATGGTCTCCACCCTCTAGGACAATGTGTCAGCTAGAATCCACATCAATGGTAGAAGTTCAAGCTCCTTCCATCTCAAGTGCCCGATCAAACAAGCTTGTTGTCCTACCTCACTTCTTCTTTGTAATTCCAACACTTCTTCTTTGTAATTCCAGCAAACGATCTCGATTGCCTTGTGGGAGAAAAGGCTAAAAGGGGTTCTATTGAGGGAGTAGTGCTCCTTGTTGGGCAAGATCAACTCATGCTTGGATTGTTTGTAAACGACACTAATGTGCTTTTCCAAAATGACCTAGAGTATGTTAAAAGCTTTTAGGAGTATTTGGAAGCTCTTTTGTATTTCTTCAAGATGAACCATAAGAAAAACACTTTTAAAATGCAATGGGCTACCTTTACACTTCATCCTCAACCTTAGATGCAAAAAAAATTGTTCCAAGACAAATTTCTTGGGTATTGGGCAACCTAATGGAGTTTAAGATATCGATCTCAAAATATTCAGATTGGTTTTTGAATAAAATTGATTCCAAGTTTCAATATTGGAAAGGTAAGGAACTTAACATGATAGTAAGGCCATGGTCATGAACATGTTCGTGATCTCCTTCACTATTTACTTCCTCTCTTGTTGGAGGCCTACTGAGAGGGAGCTTCATAAGCTTGGGGTCACTTATAGGAATTACCTATGGATTGAGGATCCAAATTGTGCAGGTCTTCATGGAATCAAATGGGATATTTATTGCATTCCTAAGGATAAGCGAGGATTAGTAATCATTAATGTGTTTGCTATGGCTTACAAAATGATTGTCAAATGGATGGTCAAAACTTTGAAAAACCAGCAAGAGTTATGGGCTTAGCATCTTCCCAAAAAACAAGCAAGTTTTCTCTACTTACCTCATTGAAAAAACATGATAATAACACCCTTATTTTCTCTCTTAGCACAATAATCCCCAAAGGTTCATAGCTAATTTGCTCTTGGTGCAAAGCATGGAATAGTGTCAAGGGACACTACGACTTCAACTCAAACTGGAAATGGGCGACAAGCATTAGAAAAAGTGATTACATTTGGTTTCCCATCCAAGGGATCCCTCCTACAAGGAAAGAAGATGTTCCAAGACCTAAGCAAACAAATAGTAAAGTCATTCGATATCGAAAATACTTGTGGAATTATGATAATAATCAATGGATGAGACATGACTTGGACAGTAGGATTAGACTTTGAGTATGAAGACCAATGTATAATCAAAAGAAAAAATGCACAATGGGGAAGGGAGTACTGTGATTATGACAACAAGATGGCAACATCATGAGCAATGGGTTAGCAATGTGCTAGCAATGTGATGAAATTGAAAATCTAAATTTGCAATAAAGTTGCAAATTCTCTTTTCTTCAGCTTTTAATTTTTTTTTTTAGATTTTAGGAACCCTAAGTATATAAAATCTCCTTATATCCTTGAATATCATCGAAAATCACATAAAAGCATTATATATCAACATTTCATACATCACATATAGGTTGTCGAATTGTTAACTACATTTCTCATTAGATCACAATCCATATTAAGTTAGAAAATAGATCATATTTCAAAATCAAAACTCATGTTCACACATTCAAATAAATAAATTCTCCATTCAAATTTCAATAAACCACATAGGTAGAATCATCTCAATGATCAAGTCCCAAGATTCAATCAATCTAAAATCATAAACTATGAGCTTTCAATGATCATGCCATCGTATGTCATAAACCATACACCTCCATGATCCATAATCTATCATTTCAATCATCATCTGACATCAAAATACAAATCACCTAAATATCATAAATACATATCCATAATCAATGATTGTTAAGGTCTAAGAGTCTAAGAACAATGATTCATGTACAAATAAATACGCTAAGTATAAATCAAAATAATCCTAAGAGTCAATCATCATAATGTCACTTAGTATATAATGAAAGCTCTTATACATCCTCATCCTCATCTTCATCACAATCCTCTCTACCATGTGGGCCATGACTAGTAGGGGGCCCTTGAAGTCAATGCATTATTCAAGGATAGGATATTGCATACCTCTAGGAGTGAGTCTGATGTTGCAACTCGATACACTATTGATATATCATGTTGTTAAGGTCCAACTCCTTTGAAGGTATAGTAGGCACCTCAAGGGACTTCTCTACATCGATATGGTCAATAATGTTGAAACATATCCATTGTGTGACCTCTAGTGCCCAAAAGATGCAAGTTGCGGTAGTAATATATTAGTCACTCCAACTTGGTAGTATATAAACTATTCCTCTTCTTTGTGTGAAAGGGGGCCCAAAAGCTCCAGTTTCACAAGGATTAGCATTGTAATCTTGTCAAAGAACGTGGATGACAAGTGATCTCTACATGTTCCATGTTGAAAGTGCCTTCTTTTCATTATGGGTTTGTATATCACTAACAATGCAAAATTTCATTGAAACAGAACTTATGACTTACCAACTTAGGTGTGGATAGACATGCTTTCTATGATTGGTCTTGGGAAATTCAGCTTTGTTCACTAGTAGTCCTAGGTAGTCTTCTTATTTCTTTTATTGCAACCCATTCCAAAAGCTCTTCTTTCAAATTCTTTGACATTGACTGAGATGGGCTTTTGTTCTGAGATCTATGCATGATGGAATACGTTACCTAAAGGTTGAGGACTCTCTCTATTGCATTGTGGATTGATGGCAATATTTATGTAATACAGACTATGGACTAAGCCTTAAAAGCTTTGTTTATGGACTATGGGTAGTTGGCTAGAGTGCCCAGTGTTCTCTCTCTCTCTCTCTCTCTCTCTCTCTCTCTCTCTCTCTCTCTCTCTCTCTCTCTCTCTCTCTAAGGGCTTTTGGATAGGCACGATGTTGATGAGAGTTCTATACCATATATCACATCTTCACTCTGAGATGTCTACTCGATTAGGCACGGGTGAGGAAGAGGAGATTGTACTATTGCTTTGTGGACTTCCACAAAGCCTTTGATATGGTTCTCAAGGAGCAGCTCTTTAGATGCCTACTTGATCTCAGATTTGCGAAGGAGATGATTTGGGCAATCTATCCACTAAATGAGCGGGTATTGGGTAGATTTCATTGCCCAAATGGCCTCTCTGACTCTCTTGCTAGTACCATCCACATGAAGCAATGATATCCTCTTTCACCCACATTATTTGGTTCTACATTGATGAGATAGTGGACTTCATAGGATAGCAAGGTGGTGCCTATGTCAAAATACAAGGGACCATTGTCCATATTCTTTTATATGATGATGATATTCTCTTGGTTTTAGAGCCTCCAAAACCAAAGCTAAAAGGGCCTACTATCAAACTCTCTATTGCATTGTGGATTGATGGCAATATTTATGTAATACTGACTATGGGCTAAGCCTTAAAAGCTCTGTTTATGGACTATGGGTAGTTGGCTAGAGTGCCCAGTGTTCTCTCTCTCTCTCTCTCTCTCTCTCTCTCTCTCTCTCTCTCTCTCTCTCTCTCTCTCTCTCTCTCTCTCTCTCTCTCTCTCTCTCTCTCTCTCTCTCTCTCTCTCCCCCTCCCCTCTCCCCCTCTCCCCCTCTCTCTCTCTCTCTCCCTCTCTCTCTCTCTCATATATCATCTCACGTGAGGACACAAAGCTTTTTTAATGTGTCAAAGTGTTGGTTCAAATGTCCAAGCCTTCACATTTTGCTAGGCATGGAAGAGAATATGTGCAACTATTTGATGAAGCATGTGAACCATTGCTTGTAATTGTTTGATCACTCACCATTGTAAAAGGTTTTGACCTTGAAAGAATCTTGTCAATCCATATATCTTGTGGAGTTAGGAGAAGGATAAGTTACGAGTTTCAATGAAGGAATCACTCCTCAATCATAGGGAACAATTTAGATGGAGCCAAGTTTGAATTTCAAATTCAAACTTGGATGTAGAACTCATTATAAAAGCTATTGTAAAACTCGCGGCATGTGTGCCTCTTAGAGAGCTCTTCCTTTGATCATCTATTGAGTTTGAGTAGCTTATACTTTAGCTTACTCATTCTTCGATCATTGAGCACCATTGCAATGCCAATGATCTTGTATGATCATGTGATATAATACATATATTTCATTGATCATCTCTATCTACTTGTCTGCTATGACTACTCAAAACAGTGAACTTTGCTTGATCATATCTTAGTGATTTCTCAAACATTTTGCATGATCTATAGCTTGTTGGAATCAGCTTGAAGTCTATTCTATGCTGTCAAAATTTCAAGGTATTTGCTTCAATCAGTTGGGAGAATTCGCCATCAAATTGCTCACTGATCATCTATTGTTCAATCCCTAAAATATCGGGGGTAAGCTTTGGATTGCTAAATTGATTTCTCAGTGTATGGTTTATCATTTTAGATGATTCCACTTGTAATCATTAGCTATCTAAGCTAATTAAGTTCCCTCAAAAAGAAGAGGAAAAATGGGAGATGGTTTTCTTTCTTTCATTGATAAATTGGAGAGGAATAACTATCTAGCATGGTCCTTGAGGATGAAGACCTATCTACAAGGAAGGAGTCTCTATGGATACATATCAGGAGATGACGAGATGCTGATATTCAGAAGCAAAGGTCAACCTACAAGAGAGGAGCTAGAAAGACTCAACTCATGGTGTGCCAAAGATGCTCTAGCAAGGTCATATCTACTTAGCTCTATTTCTGACTTCCTCCTTCCTCACATTAGGAATTGTAAAACTTCCCAAGAGACTTGAGATATATTATCTTCATATTTTTCTTCCAATACAAGAGCTAGAAAAAATCAATTGTGGATTGAGTTTACTACTCAAAGGAAGCAACCTAAGCATAATGTTTCAGAGTATGTGACCAAAGTAAAGGATGTGGCTTACCAATTGGCAAGCATACGAGAGGAGATTGAAGAAAAGCAAATATTGAGACAAATAATCAATGGTATCAAGGCAGATGACAAGTAGGAAGCTTTCACAACTTCTATGGACCTTTACATGGACATGCAAATTCCAGATCTTACCACTCTCATGGGACAACTCTTTACCCATGAAGCCAAGCTCAACAAAAATGGAGAACCATCAAGAGATAACAATTCTTCTGCCCTCTACATAGATAAAGAAAGTCTAAGGATAAAGGAAAAAGCAAGAAAGGAGAAGATGAAGGTACTACTTCTCAAGCTAACTATGCAGGGAGAGGTAGGAACTTAAGAGGAAGGGGCAGAGGAGGTAAGCAAGGTAGGGGGAGACCTTTAAACCTTTCCCCATGCAATATATGTGAATTGTCTAATCACGAACAAATGAATGATACAACCATGGCTACAACAATTACAACAAAAATTATTAAGGAGGATACAAATCAAGAAAAGACTTCAACAACTACACAAAGGATCAAGAAGATTCCCTTCTCATTATGAACATGACTTCAAAACAAGGTATAAATGATGAGCACCTCTTCTATATTGACTCAAGTTGTTCAAACCATGTAGTAGGCAATGTCCTTTCTGATCTTGAGGAACCCAAGGGAAAGCACCAAGTGCAGACAGGTGATGACACCAAGCACTTAGTGGTCAAGGTACGAGATGTTAAAACTTGTGATGGGAATAGAAATCTGATGAACACAGTTCTTTATGTACCTACTATCACAAAGAATTTGATGAGTGTTGGACAAATAGTGGAAAAGGGTTTGGAGGTTAGGTTTAATGAGTATGGAGCTTTTGTCGAGGACCCCCAACATGGATTCAAGAGAATTGCCAAGAGAGAAAAAAGAAGTAGACTATTTACATTTGAACTTGAGGACACTAGAAACATTGCACTTCACAATTATAAGGATAAAACTTTATCTCAGTTAGAGATTTGGCACAAAAGATTAGGGCACATTGGTGAGAGAGCCTTGCAGATATGTAGGGACCAATGTGTGCTTGGGACACCTAATGTATCCAAGCAACATATGATCTATAAATGTGGTGCATGACTATTTGGTAAATCACACAGGTTACCCGTTACAAAGAAAGGCTATATGCATGAGGATTATTTGGAACTTGTCCACACAAATGTGTGGGGACCAAAAAGGATCCTGCAATTTCAGGCTCAAGGTACTATGTGTCATTCATTGATGATTTCAATAGGTGGACTATCTTGTATTTTATGAAACATAAAGATGAAGTATTCAGTTTCTTCAAGAAGTATCTTGCACTTGTGGAAAATCAAACAGGAAGAAGCCTAGAGAGGATAAGGTGAGATGGAGGAGGTGAGTACTTCTCCAATGAATTTGATGCATTTTTGCAAGACAGAGATATCAAAAGGGAGATTACTACCAGATATACTCCTCAGAAAAATGAAGTAGCAAAGAGGAGAAACAGGTTGATTGTGGAAACAGCTAGATCAATGCTTAATGAAAAGAAATTTTCTAATTATTTATGGGCAAAGAGTATTTCTACTTCCATTTATCTCATTAACAGGTTACCCTCTAAGTCACTTGATGGGATGACCATATATGAGGCATGGCATGGTAGGAGACCATCACTTGATCATTGCAGAATATTTGGTTGTGTTGCTTATGTGCATGTTCCATCTCAAATCAGAGGTAAACTAGACCCTAAGGCTGAGAAATGCATCTTCATAGGGTATGATTTAAATCAGAAAGGATACAGGATTTATAATCCATTCAACAAAGGCTTTATGGTCCGTGGAGATATTGTGTTTAATGAGAATGATTCTTGGTTTGAAAGTGAATATAGGAAGGTCAAATTGCTATATGATTTGGAAGAGGAATTTCCAAGTCTTACCAAGGAGGAGCCAAGCATAATTGGAGACATCAAATCAGATGATGAGGACATCATCAACTTGGAAGAGTTCAAAGCATGGAAATCAAAAGGAAAGGCCAAGATGAAGAGGTTGGAGGACATACCTAAATCATCCAACCAAGCATTGAGGAGATCACAAAGAGAGAGTAAGAAGCCAATCAGATATCGGTATGATACTTCATTAGTTACTAAGCATTCCATTTATCTTGCTAAGGATTCATCACTTGAAGAACCTTCTTCATATGAAGAAGCAAGTACCAAAACAGAATGGAAGCTATGGATGAAGAAATAGAAGCACTCCAAGATAATGATACTTGGGAGCTAGTACCCAAGAAAGCATCAATGAAGGTAATTATTTCTTGATGGATTTACAAAGTCAAGAGAAATTTAGATGGATCCATAAACAAGTATAAAGCTAGACTTGTGGCTAAGGGTTTTGCACAAACCAAGGAGTGGATTATGAAGAGACTTTTTCACCTGTGGCTAAAATGCCAACCATCAGAGTCTTGGTAAGTGTGGTTTCATCTAGAAATTGGAATGCTTTTCTCAATGGTTGGATTTCAAAGGAGGTTTACATGGCCCAACCTCCTAGCTATGAAGACCCAAGCAAGGTAAATTATGCGTGCAAATCGAACAAAACTCTTTATGGTTTTAAGCAAGCACCTAGGGCATGGAACCATAGGTTAACAACCTATCTTCAAGACCAAGGATTCATGATGAGCAAGGGATTCATGATATCATTCTGACAAGTAGTGATGACAATAGCGTCAAACAAATCAAGAACCAAATCATGCAAGATTTCAAAATCAGTGAACAAGGTTTTTTGAAGTATTTTCTTGGACTTGAGTTAGTATACACTAACTCTAGAATTTACATCACTCAAAGGAAATATATGCAAGACATATTGAAGAATTTTCACTTCGAGAATGCAAAGGTAGCTAACACCCCTATGGAGGTAAACCATAAATTGAGTGCTCATGAAGGTGATTTGCTAGAAGACATTGCAAGTTATCAAGGCATAGTTGGAAGCCTAAACTTTGCTACATTAACAAGGATTGACATATCTTATGGAGTAAGTGTTCTGAGTCAATTCATGCATAAACCTAGAGCACCTCACTTGGAAGCTGCCAAAAGGATTTTGAAGCAATTTGGATTAGATTACTTTATTCAGATTTAGGACTTCACACTCACTCACCTATGATCTTTGGTGACAACACAAGGTCTTTGCATCTTGCAACAGATCCCATTTACCATGCAAGAACCAAGCATATAGAAGTACACTATCACTATGTTAAAGAGAAACTTCTGAGCAAAGAGATTCAATTGGCATATGTATCCACAAACATGCAATATGCAGATTTGCTAACCAAAGCACTTGATGGTACTGAGCTTTGCAGGTTTAAAACCATGATTGGATTGCAAGATATTCAAGAGGATTGATGAAGCTATACAAGCGAAGATGTTTGGCTTGAGAGGGAGCTGTTGGTGCAAATGTCCAAGCCTTCACATCTTGCTAGGCATGGAAGAGAATATGTGCAACTATTTGATGAAGCATGTGAACCATTGCTTGTAATTATTTGATCACTCACCATTGTAAAAGGTTTTGACCTTGAAAGAATCTTGTAAATCCATATATCTTGTGGAGTTAGGAGAAGGATAAGTTACGAGTTTCAATGAAGGAATAACTCCTCAATCATAGGGAACAATTTAGATGGAGCCAAGTTTGAATTTCAAATCCAAACTTAGATAAAGAACTCATTATAAAAGCTATTGTAAAACTTGCGGCCTGTGTGCCTCTTGGAGAGATCTTCCTTTGATCATCTATTGAGTTTGGGTAGCTTATACTATAGCTTACTCATTATTCTATCATTGAGCACCATTGCAATGCCAATGATCTTGTATAATCATATGATATAATACATATACTTCATTTATCATCTCTATCTACTTCTCTGCTATGACTACTCAGAACAGTGAACTTTGCTTGATCATATCTTAGTTATTTCTTAGCCATTTTGCATGATCTATAGCTTGTTGGAATCAGCTTGAAGTCTATTTTATGCTGTTAAAATTTCAAGGTATTTGCTTCAGCCAGTTG
>CM035432.1:52010890-52043390 GCA_020310875.1 Ceratopteris richardii | reverse complement strand
GAGCTAGCACATATCTATAGCTCCCATGTTCGAGAGCGCATCCATAGTTGTATCTGACGGGTTTTGACTTCTGACTTCTGACGTTTACCCGACGTCTGACGAGTAAGGTTAAACGTTTCTGACGTTATCTGACGCCTCTTAAAAATTTAACAAAAAATGTTTGAAAAAAGAAGTAGAGACACCAAGATAACAATGGTAGCAATAGCATTAGATTAAGGATGAAAAAACACTATATTAATCATTATTCACGAATCACAATCATATATTGATGACGTTCAGTATGACCATAGTAAACTGGTCCATACACATTAGCACTTGCTCCTCATTTCCAAGGAATCTACACAAGTCATAAGATTCATAAATTTAAGGAAAATGGATTCAATTCGAATCATGATGTGATATTGCATTGTTGTGATTTGTGGCTAGATAGTTTATAGATATACGCTATAGCTTATTGCATATAGGCTATAGCCTGTAATCTTTCAAAAGAGAGTGTACGTACACAAACACTACATCATATATGTTGGCAACACTGAACAACACTCAACACAAACAATTTTCAGTCAACTGAGCTCATGTGTAGAGCTTATGAACAGTCATAGTTTACATATGCAAAGGCAGCAACACACTGTCAGTATGTGCACATGTATACGAGTATGATGTCATTGTGTCTAAAATTAATTAAATCAAACTTAATACTTTTTAATTCAATTACAACCATAGATAATAAATTAAAAACGTTATAAAGTACTTGTTGGAATTTTCATGTACCTGCAGGCTCCAGCCAAACAAAATGCAAACTTGCAGGATTAATGAATTATGTAATGAAATGCACAAAACAGCTGTACTCACAGAGATATTACCAAGTAGACTCAGCACAACAAGGTTATGGTCCATGGATGTATGGTTACAAAAACTGTGTAGAAAACAAGGCAGCTGGTTGGATAAATAGAGCAATCTTTATGACTGGCTGCTGGACACAAATACACTTTTGCTGGCTATAATAGGCTACTTTATACAGTCAAACAGAAATTAAGAATGCAGCTGGACAGATTTAGGCACCCATTAATCCTACTGGATAAGTCTTTACACTACAGGGCACTAGGAAGAAAAGTGTAAAACAAGCCTTTCAAAACACATGCCAGGAATTGGGGCGGAAAGAAGAAAAACCCAAAAAAAGTAAAAAAATTAAAAAAAAAAAGATCTGCACAGGTCGCGTCAGCTATGCGTCATTAACCCCCGAGTCAGCTACAGTTTTCCTGACGTCAGCTACAGTTTTCCTGACGTCAGCTACAGTTTTCCTGACGTCAGCTCCAGGTAGCTGACGCGTCAGGAAACAACTATGAGTGCATCTACTCCCTTGATCCCTCTGCCTCCTTGGACACCCTCACCGCCCACTTCTCCTCGATCCTCCATACATCCGCTACTCTCAGCTTCCCATACACCACCCACAGCACTGCACATTCGACAAAGCTGGGGCATACACCGACTATACCGACATCTCAGAATAGATGGTACGATGAGGAGTGTAGGCGACTATACCGACATCTCAGAGCACAGAGTATCTTGGGATCCATCACAGAGAGGGAGGCACGACGACAGATGCGAGCCCTCGCACTCCGGAAGCGTGCAAGCTTTCGAGGAGCGACAGGAGGCAGAGTTGATCAAGCTTCTCATGAGTAGGGATTGTGCCACCGCGTGGAGGGCACTAAGTGACCCACGCCCACCTACACCCATAGCAGATCCTTCGACTTGGCACACCTACGCCCAGAGGTTATATGACGTCCCAGGACAACCACCATTGCCGACTCCTTCCACACCGCATCCTGTGATATCCACCCTCTTCACGGTAGGCATGGTACGACAGGCCATCCATAGGCTACAGCATGGCCGTTCAGTAGATCACACGGGGCTACAGGGAGAGCACTTTTTATATATCCCACTTGATCGCCCATCTCTTCAACCGTGCTTTGGTTGAGGGATTACCCGACTCATGGACTATGCATACCATTACGCCTATCCATAAGTCCGGCGATATGATGGACCAAGGGAACTACAGGACTATTATGATAGGCCATATCGTGGCCAAGATCTATGGGGCAGTACTAGAGGCAAAGCTCAATACACACGCTGAGGGAGCTGGGATCAAAGCACCCGGCCAAGCAGGCTTCCGCCGCACTTTCTCCACCATCAACCACATCTTTGTGCTTCGTTGCTTGATTGAGAGCGCAAAGGCGAGGAAGCAGAGACTATACTGTTGCTTTGTGGATTTCCGCAAAGCCTTCGACATGGTCCCTCGAGAGAGACTACTACGGAGGCTCCAAGAGTTACAGCTACCATCAGACATGCTATGGGCCATCCACGCTTTGTATCCACGAGTCACAGGCAGGGTACGCTGCCCCAACGGTCTATCAGACAGCCTTGTTAGCACCATTGGTGTGAAACAAGGTTGCCCTCTCTCACCCACTCTCTTCGGTCTCTACATCGACGAGATCACGTAGTATATACAGCGAGCAGGAGGGCGAGGAGGAGACCTCGGGGGTACGCCAATACACATCCTATTATATGCTGATCACATTGTCCTTCTTTCAGAGTCACATGAGGGGTTGCAGTCACATTTACAGGCGCTCTATACCTTTTGCATGGAGAGAGGACTCACAGTGAACCTTGGCAAGACCAAGGTCATGATCTTCCATACCTCCAGGACAGTACGCCATCGTGCCTCTTTCACGGCAGCCGGAGGACATATAGAGGTAGTGGACTCCTACGTCTACCTAGGTGTCACCTTCTCGGGCAGCACAGGGGTATTCTCCATGGCACAGGCCGCGAGAGATAGATTGACGTGAGGCTATGCGGCACTTGAAGGATTGGAGAGACGCTGCTTTCAGACACATTTTCAGGAGCCCTAGACTAAGGGGTGGCTCTTTGACACTCTAGTGACACCCGCATTGATGTACGCAGCGGCAGTATGGGCACCAGGGATCACAGAGGCGATGTGGGCGCAGATTGAGAGGCCCCAGGTCACCATGATCTCACGCTTGCTGCGGAGCAAGCCCTCCGTTCCACATGACATTATACGAGCTGAGCTTCGCACACCACCGATGCTAGTGGAGGCCCTCTTCCAGTTGGTGACCTTTATTATGAGAGTCAAAGAGCTCCCCACCAGCAGACTCACCAGGCTTGCATTTGAGAGCTCTAGACCTTTGGCAGAGACAGGGCATGAGAGAGTATGGTATGCACAGACTTACCGATGGTTAGCAGACCATGGCATGAGCATTACGGATCTCCCCCCTTTTCAGTATGACCTCTCTTCCCCCCACATTACCCTCTGTCGTTCGGAGAGGAATAGGATCATCCGTCAGGACCTACTACAGATACACGTTAGGGAGACATGGATAGCACCACGAGAGCCTCTTCCCACAAAGAGGCAACACTACAGAGAGCACTTCCTGACTATGACAGCAGATGGTTTCATTCAAAGACCATGATACATGGATACATATATGCCACCAGCTTAGAGAGTGGCCATTGGGCAGCTCAGAGTATCATCACACCAGCTCGAGATTGAGGTTGGGCGAGCCACACACCCCGAGGGATGAGAGATTATGCAGGATATGTAGAGAGGAGGTGGAGGACGAGGAGCAGTACACATGTAGATGCCAGCCATATGAGGACATCAGAGACCGCTACCCACAGCTCTTCAGGGGGCCCAAAGAGATCAGGGCTTTATTGGGGACAGAGGACCAGCGCCCTCTAGGTCGTTTCCTAGTAGAGCTCCAGCGCCGCCGTGCATCACTCCTCCAGCAGCAGATGGAGATACACCTGGCCCCCCCCCTCAGACTTAAATTACAGATTTTTTCAGACCCACAGCCACTCGAGGCCCCAGCTCGATGCGGGGTTTCACATAACACAAAGCAGAGAAGCTTAGACGACAGCGTCGACGACCAAGACCCCAGTCCGGAGAGCCCGTCCACATCAGAGAGAGATTCAGGCGATTCACGCACGCCACGACATGGAGATACGGAGACGTCAGCAGCGCACCCCTATCGATTTGGACGCTCAGAGCATTATGAGGATCGCCATGATGCGTTACCCACCGATGCATTATATCCTACACGGCACACCCACTCCACGCATTCAGTGGGTTGTGATACCATCGAGCCTCCCCTCCCTATGCATATCATATTTGTATCTCACCCATTGAGCATATAGAGTGCATACCCATAGCATCCCACACCCTTGATGCCAGTTACTATCCACTCCTTTTATACCCGTTTGCGGTACTCACACTTTATTTTCCTTTTGGGATGACAGTGGATTGGATCATACTGATGTATATGTTTTGTCTCATAGGCCGATTTTGGCCTCTAATAGACGTTAAAAAGTCTCTCTCTCTCTCTCTCTCTCTCTCTCTCTCTCTCTCTCTCTCTCTCTCTCTCTCTCTCTCTCTCTCTCTCTCTCTCTCTCTCTCTCTCTCTCTCTCTCTCTCTCTCTCTCTCTCTCTCTCTCTCTCTCTCTCTCTCTCTCTCTCTCTCTCTCTCTCCCCCTTTACCCTAAAAAATCTGAAACCCTAAACCTAATCTCTGAAATCGCTCCCATGGACCGGAGGGAGGTGGACAAACTTATCGCTAAAGCCCTCACAGAGGCCAAAAAGGAAGCAAACCGCAACCTCAATATGGAGATACGAAAAATGATGGAAAAGTTCAAAGGACTCGAAGAACGAGTAATGGATAAAGTCAAAGGACTCGAAGAACAAGTCAAGACTCTCACATAAGAACGAGACAATTGGAGGACAGCTTCTGAGCACATGAAAGAAGAGGGGGAGATCTCCAACGTGGAGACACTCAAAGAAGAAATAAAGAAGGAAATCAAAACGGAGGTAGAATCTACTCGAGAGTCGTGGGTGGAAGTAGTACACAAAAGGGTTAAGAAGGAAGTTAGGGAAGACGTGCAGAAAGAAGAGCTCACACGAGTCCAGGATACACTTGAGGAGGAGAGGCTTCGACACACTCAAAGACTTCACATTTGGATTACAAGCCTACCCGAAGGGGCATCACCGGAGGCAGATGCCACTGACATTTGCCGTCGTCTTGGATATGAGAGCATGCCCTTCACACGCGCATGGAGGGTATCGTCTTTTTTACACCTCGATCAGTACTACGTGGACTACCCGGCAGCACCCTCTACATGGACAAGGACCTCACGCGGATGCAGGTGGCACACCGACTCGCTTGCATGCCACAGATACTCCAAGCATGCCGAGAGGGGAGGAAGGCCTTTTACCGTGATGGTAAGGTCTTCATAGATGGATTCCCTATCAAATAGGGCCACGCGGCCTATGAGACATCACTACACCATGAGACACCACTCAGAGGAGCAGTGTGGAACTCCAACGGGGCACTCTGGACGTGACCAGACAGACTCGAGAAGATCCTGATATCACATAACTTTGCGTGCATCACAGAGACACACGAGAGCCCAGAGAGAGGTCTACCACGCATTGCAAGTTTTCATTGAGAATCTTCAGTCAGGACCACGATAAGACAGAGTACAGCGTGAAGGTCGAGGGGTGTGGCCATCGTATTTAGACAGGAGATACAGAGCCGGATCCACATTATAGGAAGAGATGAGGAGGCACGATACATGTGGGTTCGCATGGAGATAGCACATGGGAGCTGGATTTACATTGCTATATGCTACTTTCCTCCAAGCGGATCTCGATACCCAGGACAGGATCTTGGGGGACCAATCCGAGAAAGAGACTCACCATACACAGCACTTTCAAACGAGAAACTACATTACAGCACACTACATGAAGTCTTCCTTATGGGGGACTTCAATGGCCGCACTCAGTCACATCAGTGCCAAGCATACGACATGGATCACCCACATCTCATGAGGGCCAGAGACCCGGATGAGATGAGCACCAGTAGAGTATCGGCGGATATGGGTCAGGACACCACCGGGTATGGCAGACATCTACTTGAGCTAAGAAGCCGACATCGGCTCGTTATATATAACGGGATGAATCATTGGCTAGGTTCGGGCGGACTTACTTGCTTCCCTCACGACGGAGGTGAGAGATCAGTCGACTACATTTTAGGTACAACCTCTGGAGCTTCACTCATCCCCTCACTTAATATTGGACGACGCCCACTTGGTGCTGACCATACATTCATCACATTCACACTCTCATCTCCTATTCCATTAGACCCTCCCTCACCCACTCAGACACACACCACGATACACTTCACATACGAGCTCTCACACGTTTATGCACACCATTTACACAGCCGCCTACTCTCCCTCGATCCACTCGCACCATCCTCCAGGACTCAGCTCTCTGCAACTTCCCACACCGCACACATATACACCCTCCACGCATAGGTTCCATGACCCAGAACCGTTGGTATGATGCAGATTTCCGTGAGCTACGGAAGCACCTACGGATTTTAGAGCATAGAGGGGATATTACACACACATACATGCACAACGTCGCATGCAGAGCCTTACTCGCCGCAAACGGCGAGATTGGGAGGAGAGAGAGTACTGGGATATTTATCATTTGCTCATGAGTCGAGATAGTGTAGTGGCATGGCGACAGTTGAGAGAGAGGAGACAGCAGACACCCATCCGAGACCCGAGCACTTGGCATGGCTATGCACGGAGCCTATACGAGATCCCAGACCAACCCCCCATTCCAAATCCACAACCCCCCATTCCAAATCCACAGAGCTCACGTCCTACTACCTCTGACTTCTTCACACCCACTATGGTGGGATGCGCTATTGCCCGTCTACAACATGGCAGGGCCCATGGCCATTTCGGTTTACAGGCAGAGCCCCTCATCTACAGAGGCACGACCCTTGCACCGCTCATTGCCCACCTCTTCAACCGTGCACTCGTTGAAGGGTTCCCCGACTCATGGACTGAGCACACCATAGTGCCCATTCATAAGTCAAGTGATACTATGGATCCGGCTACATACCGGACGATCATGATTGGCCCTATATTGGCCAAGTATATGGGGTGGTACTAGAGACAGAGTTGAGTACTCTCGCTGAGAGAAAGGGTATCAGAGCTCCAAGACAGGAAGGTTTCAGATGCGATTACTCTACCATTGACCACATCTTCACTCTGAGATGCCTGATCAACCAGGCAAGGGTGAGGAAGAGGAGATTATATTGTTGCTTTGTGGACTTCCGCAAAGCATTTGACACTGTTCCCAAGGAACGACTCTTCAGACGACTACTTGATATCGAAGCTCCGGAGGAGATGATATGGGGGATCTATGCCTTATACGAGAGAGTATCACGTAGAGTCAGATGTCCGGGGGGCTTATCTCATCCACTTGCTAGCACTATCGGGGTGAAGCAAGGATGCCCTCTTTCACCCACCCTCTTTGATCTCTACATTGATGAGATAGTGGACTACAGACAGCAGCAGGAGGGTGATGGCATTGAGGTACGTGGGTCCACAGTCCATATTCTTTTATACGCTGATGATATTGTACTGGTTTCAGAGTCTGCAGAAGGTCTACAGCATCATCTACATGGCCTAGATGACTTTTGCAGACACAGAGGGTTATCTGTGAACCTTGGTAAAACCAAGGTCATGAACTATCATACATCAACACAAATACACAGACACAGTTTGTTCACAACAGCAGGTGGACCGATTGAGGTGGTCGGATCATATGTTTACTTTGGAGTGACATTTACAGCAGCATAAGGGGTTTTCTCTGTCTCAGGCAACCCGTGACCGCATCACACGTGGGTATGCAGCACTAGCTTTGATGGAGAGACAGTGCCACAAGGAATATTTTCAGGAGCCCCGCACAAAGGGGTGGCTCTTCGACACTTTGGTTACGCCAGCACTCATGTATGGGGCAGCCATATGGGGACCAGGATTAGCTACCTCAGGATGGACAGTATTAGAGAGACCACAGATCCTCATGATTGCCAGACTTATCCGTAGCAAGCCTTCCGTACCACATGATATCATTAGAGCAGAGCTCGCTGCACCACTGATGCTAGTGGAGGCACTATTCTAGACAGTATGCCTATTACACAGACTCCGGAGCATGGATACAGAGGGCCTTGCTTATCGTGCTTTCCAGGCATCACGTGATATGGCATTAGCATGCGAGACCTCCTCATGGTATGCACAGACACGAGATTGGTTGGCCCACCATGGCTTTGACATAGATAGGCTACCACCACTACAGTACGACTCACATGCACCCACCTACTCGCTCTCTCATCAAGAGAGGAATAGGATCATTCGTCAGGAGATATGGCATACATACATACAGAGGACATGGGTGAGCCCTAGGGATACATTGCCACCGAAAATGCTCTATTACCGTGAGCATTTTCTACATATATCGGACGAGGGCTTCATCGAGATTCTGAGATACATGCGGACGTACCTACCCCACCACCTTCGAGTCTCCATTGGGCAGCTCCGGGTTTCATCACATCAGCTCGAGATTGAGAGGGGTCGGTCCAGGGGAGTCCCCCGTGACGAGAGGTGGTGCCCAGTATGCCAGACAGAGGTAGAGAGTGAGGAGCATTTTGTTATCAGATACCCAGCATAGTTAGACCTACGAGCACACTTCCAGATAGAGGAGTCACTCCAATTGTGCATGACTATGGGAGACCAGCGAAGCTTGGGACGCTTTCTCACAGCAGCATACGAGAGGAGAGCGCGATCACTACAGCCCACTCATCAGCCACGGGTGAGTACCCAGCAGACCATTACCCAGTTCTTTCAGCGAGCTGAGCTACATCTGAGAGGTCCATCTATAGGGCTCACGCTCCACCTAGCAGCAGCACAGAGAGCACGGGGCCGACCACGCATGAGCGGATATCATCGACCACAACTATATCAGGAGGATATCTCACGCATCATGACAGCCTACAGCCACATGATGGAGCATAGGTGTACCACCACCCCCTGGGTTGTCTTCCTTCAAGAGGCACTCAGACCACCACCAATGTATCACATACTACACTCACCTCCACCCATCACCAGTAGCAAGAGTGTTTTTACTCACATTATGGATCCCCCATGTATTAGGTGGCCACTATCTGCAGAGTCAGAGCCACGTCTCCCGAGCCTTTTCCAACCCTATATAGCTTTGTGTAGCGATATACTTTTTATTTCATTTCATCTTCTACACAGGGTTACTACACTTGTACATGGTTTTTGTCTCATAGGCCAAGTTTGGCCTCCAGAAGACGTTAATCTCTCTCTCTCTCTCTCTCTCTCTCTCTCTCTCTCTCTCTCTCTCTCTCTCTCTCTCTCTCTCTCTCTCTCTCTCTCATCTCTCTCTCTCTCTCTCTCTCTCTCTCTCTCTCTCTCTCTCTCTCTCTCTCTCTCTCTCTCTCTCTCTCTCTCTCTCTCTCTCTCTCTCTCTCTCTCTCTCTCTCTCTCTCTCTCTCTCTCTCTCTCTCTCTCTCTCTCTCTCTCTCTCTCTCTCTCTCTCTCTCCCCCCCCCTCCCCCTCTTTCCTCCCTCCCTCCCTACCTCCCTCCCTCCCTCCCTCCCTCCCTCCCTCTCTCTCTCTCTCTCTCTCTCTCTCTCTCTCTCTCTCTCTCTCTCTCTCTCTCTCTCTCTCTCTCTCTCTCTCTCTCTCTCTCTCTCTCTCTCTCTCTCTCTCTCTCTCTCTCTCTCTCTCTCTCTCTCTCTCTCTCTCTCTCTCTCTCTCTCTCTCTCTCTCTCTCTCTCTCTCTCTTAGACAGGATCTCTGGCAGCTCTACATTAGTCAAACATGGCACACACCACACATGGGATCGAGACTATCGCACTACCGAGACCCGTTCTTAGACATACTAGCAGACAGTTTCATCCAACGACCACGCTACATGGATACTTACAAGCCTCATAGCTCGAGGGTGGCGATTGGCTAGTTGAGAGTCTCATCACACTGACTAGAGATTGAGACGGGCCGAGCCGCAGACATTCCCAGAGAGGAGCGGATATGCAGGGTATGCAGAGTAGAGACGGAGGACGAGGAGCACTTTGTATGCAGATGTAGCGCATATGATGGCATCAGAGGCAGATACGAGACTTTGTTTGCAAGACAGCCCACCCTCCCAGAGATCATGGGCTTTCGAGACCAACGACAGGTCGGGCGATTCTTACTGGAGATACAGAGTCACAGAGATTCCCTACTCCAGCCTACTGTAGCACTCCATACAGGAAGGGACAGAGTCAGCTCACTGACTTCTTTATTCCACGACGTTCTGCAGCCCTCCCCCCCTCAGCCCACACACCGAGAGGGGTGACTCTTCATCAGGCTCAGAGTTCTCGAGCTAGGAGACGACCCCGTGCTATAGGATATCGGGCCCCGAGACTTCACCGACACCACATTGCGGAGATCCAGGCTCGTGACCATCGCGCAACGCAGGAGAGACAATCCAAGATGATGGCCGATCCCGCTGCAGCCATCAAGGTGGCCCTGACTCCACCTCCACCTATGTATCACATCTTACACCCGCCCATTAGCACAGGATGGAGCTAGTTAGTCGTTTCAGATGCATTCTCATGCTTGTTGTACTACCCTTTTGCATATAGACTATCATAGATATCGCACTCCATACACCCTCCCATTTTCATGGGTACCTCCACATCCATACTGCGGAGATCTATACCACCTTTACCAGTTTTTTTCAGCACTTTTATCTTTTCTAATTGAAAGAAGATACACCCATGTACATTGATTTGTCTCATAGGCCGAGTTCGGCCTCCTAATAGACGTAAAAACTCTCTCTCTCTCTCTCTCTCTCTCTCTCTCTCTCTCTCTCTCTCTCTCTCTCTCTCTCTCTCTCTCTCTCTCTCTCTCTCTCTCTCTCTCTCTCTCTCTCTCTCTCTCTCTCTCTCTCTCTCTCTCTCTCTCTCTCTCTCTCTCTCTCTCTCTCTCTCTCTCTCTCTCTCTCTCTCTCTCTCTCTCTCTCTCTCTCTCTCTCTCTCTCTCTCTCTCTCTCTCTCTCTCCCCCCCCCCACCTTAACCCTAACCCTAACCCTAACCCAAGCCCTAAACCTAAACCTTGAAATGGCTCCCATGGACCGGAAGGAAGTGGACGACCTTATTGCTAAAGCTCTCAAAGAGGCCAAAAAGGAAGCAAACCGCAACCTCAATATGGAGATACGAAAGATGATGGAAAAGTTCAAAGGGCTCGAAGAACAAGTCATGAATAAAGTCAAAGGACTGGAAGAACAAGTGAAGACTCTCACAGAAGAAAGAGACCATTGGAGGACAGCTTACGAGCACATGAAAGAAGAGGGGGAGATCTCCAACGTGGAGATACTCAAGGAAGAAATAAAGAAGGAAATCAAAACGGAGGTAGAATCTACTCGAGAGTCATGGGTGGAAGTAGTACACAAAAGGGTTAAGAAAGAAGTTAAGGAAGACGTGCAGAAAGAAGAGCTCACACGAGTCCAGGATACACTTGAGGAGGAGAGGCTTCGACACACTCGAAAACTTCACATTCGGATTACGGGCCTACCCGAAGGGGTATCACCCGAGGCAGACGCCACTGACATTTGCCGTCGACTTGGATACGAGAGCATGCCCTACACAGACGCATGGAGGGTTGGGAGGGATACATCGCGTTTGCGGGCACTCATCCTCAAGATGAGTTCTGAGGAGGCACGGACCGCCTTTTTTAGACGTCGATCAGTACTACGTGGACTACCCGGCGGCACCCTCTACATGGACGAGGACCTCACGCGTATGCAAGTGGCACACCGACGCGCTTGCATGCCACAGATACTCCAGGCACGTCGAGAGGGGAGGTAGCCTTTTACCGTGATGGTAAGGTCTTCATAGATGGACGCCCTATCAAATAGGGCCATGCGGCCTATGAGACATCACTACACCAGGAGACACCACTCAGAGGTGCAGTGTGGAACTGCAACGGGGCACTCTGGACGCGACCAGACAGAGTCGAGGAGATCCTGGCATCACATGACTTTGTGTGCATCACAGAGACACACGAGAGCCCAGAGAGGGGTCTACCACGCATTGCAGGTTTTCATTGGGAATCTGCATTCAGGACCACGACGAGACAGAGTACAGCGCGAGGATCGAGAGGAGTGGCCATCGTATTTCGACAAGAGATACAGAGCCGGATCCATATTATATGTAGAGATGAGGAGGCACGATACATGTGGGTTCGCATGGAGATAGCACAGGGGAGCTCGATTTACATTGCTATATGCTACTTCCCACCAGGCGGATCTCGATACGCAGGACAGGATCTTGGGGGACCGATCCGAGATAGAGACTCACCATACACAGCGCTTTCAGATGAGATACTACATTACAGCACACTAGGTGAAGTCTTCCTTATGGGGGACTTCAATGGCCGCACTCAGTCGCATCACTGCGAGGCATACGACATGGATCACCCACATCTCATGAGGACCAGAGACCCGGTTGAGATTAGCACCAACAGAGTATCAGCAGATACGGGTCAGGACACCACGGGCTATGGCAGACATCTACTCGAGCTAGGCAGCCGCCATCATCTCGTTATATACAACGGGATGAATCGTTGGCCAGGTTCAGGCGGATTTACTTGCTTCCCTCACGGGGGAGGTGAGAGCACAGTTGACTACATTTTGGGTACTACCTCTGGAGCTTCACTCATCCCTTCACTTAGTATTGGACGACGCCCACGTCGGTGCAGACCACACATTTATCACATTCACACTCTCATCTCCGATTCCCTTAGACCCTCCCTCACCCACTGAGATACATACCATGATACACTTCACACACGAGCTCTCACACGTTTATGCACACCATTTACACACCCGCTTACTCTCCCTCGATCCATGCTCACCTTTGGACACACTCACATCACATATCACCACCATCCTACAGGATTCAGCTCTCCGCAGCTTCCCACACCACACACATATGCACCCTCCATGCACAGGATCCATGCCCCAGAACCGTTGGTATGATGCAGATTGTCGCGAGCTGCGGAAGCACCTACGGATTTTAGAGCATAGAGGAGATATTACACACACACAGGCACAACGTCGCATGCAGAGCCTTACTCGCCGCAAACGGCGGGATTGGGAGGAGAGACAGTATTGGGATATTTACCATTTGCTCATGAGTCGAGACAGTGTAGTGGCATGGCGACATTTGAGAGAGAGGAGACAGCAGACACCTATCCGAGACCCGAGCACTTGGCATAGCTATGCACGGAGCCTATACGAGATCCGAGACCAGCCTCCCATTCCCAGACCGCAGAGCTCACGTCCCACTACCTCTGACTTCTTCACACCCACTATGGTGGGACGCGCTATTGCCCGGCTGCAGCATGGCAGGGCCCATGATCATTTCGGTTTACAGGCAGAGCACCTCATTTATGGAGGCACAACTCTCGCACCGCTCATTGCCCATCTCTTCAACCGTGCATTGGTTGAAGGGTTCCCAGACTCATGGACTGAGCACACCATAGTGCCCATTCATAAGTCAGGTGACACTATGGATCCAGCTACATACCGAACGATCATGATTGGCCCTATATTGGCCAAGTTATATGGGGCCGTACTAGAGACAGAGTTGAGTACTCTCGCTGAGAGGAAGGGCATCAGGGCTCTAGGACAGGCAGGGTTCAGACGAGATTTCTCTACCATTGACCACATCTTCACTCTGAGATGCCTGATCGACCAGGCCAGGGTGAGGAAGAGGAGATTATATTGTTGCTTTGTGGACTTTCGCAAAGCATTTGACACTGTTCCTAGAGATCGACTCTTCAGACGACTACTTGAAATCGGAGCTCCGGAGGAGATGATATGGGGGATCTACGCCTTATACGAGAGAGTATCTGGTAGAGTCAGATGTCCAGGGGGCTTATCTGATCCACTTGCTAGCACTATCGGGGTGAAGCAAGGATGCCCTCTCTCGCCCACCCTCTTTGGTCTCTACATTGATGAGATAGTGGACTTCATACAGGAGCAGGGGGGAGATGGCATTGAGGTACACGGGTCCACTGTCCATATTCTTTTATACGCTGATGATATTGTATTGGTTTCAGAGTCTGCAGAAGGTCTACAGCATCATCTACACGGCCTAGATGACTTTTGCAGACACAGAGGGTTATCTGTGAACCTTGGTAAAACCAAGGTCTTGATCTTTCATACATCAGCACAGGTACGCAGACATAGTTTGTTCACAGCTGCAGGTGGACCGATCGAGGTGGTCGGATCATATGTTTACTTGGGGGTGACATTTACAGCAGCATCAGGAGTCTTCTCTATGGCTCAGGCAGCCCGTGACCGCATCACACGTGGGTACGCAGCACTAGCTTTGATGGAGAGACAGTGCCACCAGGCATCTTTTCAGGAGCCCCGCACAAAGGGGTGGCTCTTTGACACTTTGGTTACGCCAGCGCTCATGTATGGGGCACCCATATGGGGACCAGGATTAGCTACATCAGTATGGACAGCATTAGAGAGGCCACAGATCCTCATGATTGCCAGACTGATCCGCAGTAAGCCTTCAGTACCACATGATATCATTAGAGCAGAGCTCGCTGCACCACCGATGCTAGTTGAGGCACTATTCCAGACAGTATGCCTATTACACAGACTTCGGAGCATGGATACAGAGCGTATTGCTTATCGTGCTTTCGAGGCATCACGTGATATGGCATTAGCAGGCGACACCTCCTCATGGTATGCACAGACACGAGACTGGCTTGCCCACCATGGCTTTGACATAGACAGGCTACCACCACTACAGTACGACTCTCATGCACCCACCTACTCGCTCTCTCATCAAGAGAGGAATAGGATCATTCGTCAGGAGATATGGCATACATACATACAGAGGACATGGGTGAGCCCTAGGGGTACATTGCCACCGAAAATGCTCTACTACCGCGAGCATTTTCTACATATATCAGACACGGGCTTCATCGGGATTCCGAGATACATGCAGACCTACCTTCCCCACCACCTACGAGTCGTCATTGGGCAGCTCCGGGTTTCATCACATCAGCTCGAGATTGAGAGGGGTCGGTCCAGGGGAGTCCCCCGTGAGGAGAGGTGGTGCCCACTATGCCAGAAAGAGGTAGAGAGTGAGGAGCATTTTGTTATCAGCTGTCCAGCATACTTAGACCTACGAGCACAGTTCCAGATGGAGGAGTCATTCCAGCTGTGCATGACTATGGGAGACCAGAGACGCTTGGGATGCTTTCTCACAGCAGCATACGAGAGGCGAGAGCGGTCACTACAGCACATACATCAGCCACGGGTGAGTACCCAGCAGACCATTACCCAGTTCTTTCAGCGAGTTGAGCTACATCAGAGAGGTCCATCTATAGGGCTCACGCTCCACCAGGCAGCAGCACAGAGAGCACGGCGCCGACCACGCATGGGCGGATATCGTCGACCACGATTATATCATGAGGATGTCTCACGCATCAGGATTGCCTACGACCACATGATGGAGCATAGGCGTACCACCACCCCCTGGGTTGTCTTCCTTTAGGAGGCACTCAGACCACCACCGATGTACCACATACTACACCCACCTCCACCCATCACTTGTCGCTAGGGCGTTTTACTCACATTTTGGATCCCCCCATGTATTAGGTGGCCACTATCTGCAGAGTCAGAGCCACGTCTCCCCAGCCTTTTCCAGCCCTATATAGCTTTGTGTAGCGATATACCTTTTATTTCATTTTATCTTCTACACAGGGTTACTACACTTGTACATGGTTTTTGTCTCATAGGCCAAGTTTGGCCTCCAGAAGACGTTAATATGACTTTCTTTCTTTCTTTCTTTCTTTCTTTCTTTCTCTCTCTCTCTCTCTCTCTCTCTCTCTCTCTCTCTCTCTCTCTCTCTCTCTCTCTCTCTCTCTCTCTCTCTCTCTCTCTCTCTCTCTCTCTCTCTCTCTCTCTCTCTCTCTCTCTCTCTCTCTCTCTCTCTCTCTCTCTCTCTCTCTCCCCCCTTTACCTTTGCATCTCTCCTTCTCTCTCACACCCCTTTGGGTAACTTGCCACTCTCTCTCACTTTCTCTGCATGCAACAGCCAAGGGCAAGGGCTCATGCTCTCTTTTGCCCTTCCTCTATTGTCAAGTGGAAGCACCCCCCCCTCCTCCCTCCCTCCCCTCTCTCTCTCTCTCTCTCTCTCTCTCTCTCTCTCTCTCTCTCTCTCTCTCTCTCTCTCTCTCTCTCTCTCTCTCTCTCTCTCTCTCTCTCTCTCTCTCTCTCTCTCTCTCTCTCTCTCTCTCTCTCCTCTCTCTCTCTCTCTCTCTCTCTCTCTCTCTCTCTCTCTCTCTCTCTCTCTCTCTCTCTCTCTCTCTCTCTCTCTCTCTCTCTCTCTCTCTCTCTCTCTCTCTCTCTCTCTCTCTCTCTGCGGAATACCAAAGAGCCCATGCACGAACCCTTGCCCATTCCTCTCGAGCCCCCCACCTCCTCTGTCGCCCATCAGCTGCACCCTAAACATCCGGCCCCCGAGACCTCCCAAGTTGCCTCTACTGCCACTGCACCCCTCCCGATCCCACTCTCCCCATGCCCCCACCACCCCATCGCCTAACAATCTAACCTTAACCATCACCATGCCTAACTTTACCCTAACCGTAAACCAAAACCCTAACCTTAAATCCCAACCCTAACCCTAAATCCGAACCCTAACCCGATCTCTAACCCTAACCCTAAATCCCAACCCTAACCTGAATCCTAACCCTAGCCCTAATACCATTTGCCATTTAGTGCTCTCTCTCTCTCTCTCTCTCTCTCTCTCTCTCTCTCTCTCTCTCTCTCTCTCTCTCTCTCTCTCTCTCTCTCTCTCTCTCTCTCTCTCTCTCTCTCTCTCTCTCTCTCTCTCTCTCTCTCTCTCTCTCTCTCTCTCTCTCTCTCTCTCTCTCTCTCTCTCTCTCTCTCTCTCTCTCTCTCTCTCTCTCTCTCTCTCTCTCTCTCTCTCTCTCTCTCTCTCTCTCTCTCTCTCTCTACCCGAGCCCTAATCCTAAACCTTGAAATGGCTCCCATGGACCGGAAGGAAGTGGAAGACCTTATTGCTAAAGCTCTCAAAGAGGCCAAAAAGGAAGCAGACCGCAACCTCAATATGGAGATACGAAAGATGATGGAAAAGTTCAAAGGACTCGAAGAACAAGTAATGAATAAAGTCAAAGGACTGGAAGAACAAGTGAAGACTCTCACAGAAGAAAGAGACCATTAGAGGACAGCTTATGAGCACATGAAAGAAGAGGGGGAGATCTCCAACGTGGAGATACTCAAGGAAGAAATAAAGAGGGAAATCAAAACAGAGGTAGAATCTACTCGAGAGTCATGGGTGGAAGTAGTACACAAAAGGGTTAAGAAGGAAGTTAGGGAAGACGTGCAGAAAGAAGAGCTCACACGAGTCCAGGACACACTTGAGGAGGAGAGGCTTCGACACACTCGAAGACTTCACATTCGAATTACAGGCCTACCCGAAGGGTTATCACCGGAGGAAGACGCCACTGACATTTGTCGTCGACTTGGATACGAGAGCATGCCCTACACAGACGCATGGAGGGTTGGGAGGGATACATTGCGTTCGCGAGCACTCATCCTCAAGATGAGTCCCGAGGAGGCACGGACCGCCTTTTTTAGACGTCGATCAATACTACGTGGACTACCAGGCAGCACCCTCTACATGGACGAGGACCTCACGCGTATGCAGGTGGCACACCGACGCACTTGCATGCCACAGATACTCCAGGCACGTCGAGAGGGGAGGAAGGCCTTTTACCGCAATGGTAAGGTCTTCATAGATGGACATCACTATACCAGGAGATACCACTCAGAGGAGAAGTGTGGAACTGCAACGGGTCACTCTGGACGCGACAAGACAGAGTCGAGGAGATCCTCGCATCACATGACTTTGCGTGCATCACAGAGACACATGAGAGCCCAAAGAGAGGTCTACCACGCATTGCAGGTTTTCATTGGGAATCTGCATTCAGGACCACGACGAGACAGAGTACAACACGAGGATCGGGAGAAGTGGCCATCGTATTTCGAAAGGAGATACAGAGCCGGATCCATATTATAGGTAGAGATGAGGAGGCACGATACATGTGGGTTCGCATGGAGATAGCACAGGGCAGCTCGATTTACATTGCTATATGCTACTTCCCACCAGGCGGCTCTCGATACGAAGGACACGATCTCGGGGGACCCATCCGAGATAGAGACTCACCATACACAGCGCTTTCAGATGAGATACTACATTACAGCACACTAGGTGAAGTCTTCCTTATGGGGGACTTCAATGGCCGCACTCAGTCGCATCAGTGCGAGGCATACGACATGGATCACCCACATCTCATGAGGGCCAGAGACCCGGTTGAGATTAGCACCAGCATAGTATCGGCAGATACGGGTCAGGACGCCACCGGCTATGGTAGACATCTACTCGAGCTAGGCAGCCGACATCATCTCGTTATATATAACGGGATGAATCGTTGGCCAGGTTCAGGCGGACTTACTTGCTTCCCTCACGGGGGAGGTGAGAGCACAGTCGACTACATTTTGGGTACTACCTCTGGAGCTTCACTCATCCCTTCACTTAGTATTGGACGACGCCCACTCGGTGCTGACCACACATTTATCACATTCACACTCTCATCTCCGATTCCATTAGACCCTCCCTCACCCACTGAGATACATACCACGATACACTTCACACACAAGCTCTTACACGTTTATGCACACCATTTACACACCCGCCTACTCTCCCTCGATCCATTCTCACCTTTGGACACACTTACATCACATATCACCTCCATCCTACAGGACTCAGCTCTCCGAAGCTTCCCACACCGCACACATATGCACCCTCCACGCACATGATCCATGCCCCAGAACCGTTGGTATGATACAGATTGTCATGAGCTGCGTACACACCTACGGATTTTAGAGCATAGAGGAGATATTACACACACACAGGCACAGCATCGCATGCAGAGCCTTACTCGCCGCAAACGGCGAGATTGGGAGGAGAGAGAGTATTGGGATATTTACCATTTACTCATGAGTCGAGACAGTGTAGTGGCATGGCGACATTTGAGAGAGAGTAGACATCAGACACCTATCTGAGACCAGAGCACTTGGCATAGCTATGCACGGAGCCTATACGAGATCCCAGACCAGCCTCCCATTCCCAGACCGCAGAGCTCACGTCCTACTACCTCTGACTTCTTCACACCCACTATGGTGGGATGCACTATTGCCTGGCTGCAGCATGGCAGGGCCCATGATCATTTCGGTTTACAGGCGGAGCACCTCATCTATGGAGGCACGACTCTCGCACCGCTCATTGCCCATCTCTTCAACCGTGCATTGGTTGAAGGGTTCCAAGACTCATGGACTGAGCACACCATAGTGCCCATTCATAAGTCAGGTGATACTATGGATCCAGCTACATACCGAACGATCATGATTGGCCCTATATTGGCCAAGTTATATGGGGCGGTACTAGAGACAGAGTTGAGTACTCTCGCGGAGAGGAAGGGCATCAGGGCTCCAGGACAAGCAGGTTTCAGACGAGATTACTCTACCATTGACCACATCTTCACTCTGAGATGCCTGATCGACCAGGCCAGGGTGAGGAAGAGGAGATTATATTGTTGCTTTGTGGACTTCCGCAAAGCATTTGACACTATTCCCAGGGATCGACTCTTCAGACGATTATTTGACATCGGAGCTCCGGAGGAGATGATATGGGGGATGTACGCCTTATACGAGAGAGTATCTGGTAGACTCAGATGTCCAGGGGGCTTATCTGATCCACTTGCTAGCACTATCGGGGTGAAGAAAGGATGCCCTCTCTCACCCACCCTCTTTGGTCTTTACATTGATAAGATAGTGGACTTCATACAGCAGCAGGGGGGAGATGGCATTGAGGTACACGGGTCCACTGTCCATATTCTTTTATACGCTGATGATATTGTATTGGTTTCAGAGTCTGCAGAAGGTCTACAGCATCATCTACACCGCCTAGATGACTTTTGTAGACAGAGGGTTATCTGTGAACCTTGGTAAAACCAAGGTCTTGATCTTTCATACATCAGCACAGGTACGCAGACATAGTTTGTTCACAGCAGCAGGTGGACCGATCGAGGTGGTCGGATCATATGTTTACTTGGGGGGTGACATTTAGAGCAGCATCAGGGGTCTTCTCTATGGCTAAGGCAGCCCGTGACCGCATCACACGTGGGTACGCAGCACTAGCTTTGATGGAGAGACAGTGCCACAAGGCATATTTTCAGGAGCCCCGCACAAAGGGCTGGCTCTTTGACACTTTGGTTACACCAGCGCTCATGTATGGCGCAGCCATATGGGGACCAAGATTAGCTACATCAGTATGGACAGCATTAGAGAGGCCACAGATCCTCATGATTGCCAGACTTATCCGCAGCAAACCTTCAGTACCACATGATATCATTAGAGCAGAGCTCGCTGCACCACCGATGCTAGTTGAGGCACTATTCCAGACAGTATGCCTATTACACAGACTTCGGAGCATGGATACAGAGCGCATTGCTTATCGTGCTTTCGAGGCATCACGTGATATGGCATTAGCAGGCGACACCTCCTCATGGTATGCACAGACACGAGACTGGCTTGCCCACCATGGCTTTGACATAGACAGGCTACCACCACTACAGTACGACTCTCATGCACCCACCTACTCGCTCTCTCATCAAGAGAGGAATAGGATCATTCCGTCAGGAGATATGGCATACATACATACAGAGGACATGGGTGAGCCCTAGGGGTACATTGCCACCGAAAATGCTCTACTACCGCGAGCATTTTCTACATATATCGGGCACGGGCTTCATCGAGATTCCGAGATACATGCAGATCTACCTTCCCCACCACCTACGAGTCGTCATTGGGCAGCTCCGAGTTTCATCACATCAGCTCGAGATTGAGAGGGGTCGGTCCAGGGGAGTCCCCCGTGAGGAGAGGTGGTGCCCAGTATGCCAGACAGAGGTAGAGAGTGAGGAGCATTTTGTTATCAGATGTCCAGCATACTTAGACCTACGAGCACAGTTCCAGATCGAGGAGTCATTCGAGCTGTGCATGACTATGGGAGACCAGAGACGCTTGGGACGCTTTCTCACAGCAGCATACGAGAGGCGAGAGCGGTCAGTACAGCCCATACATCAGCCACGGGTGAGTACCCAGCAGACCATTACCCAGTTCTTTCAGCGAGTTGAGCTACATCAGAGAGGTCCATCTATAGGGCTCACGCTCCACCACGCAGCAGCACAGAGAACACGGCGCCGACCACGCATGGGCGGATATCGTCAACCACGACTATATCAGGAGGATATCTCACGCATCAGGATTGAGTACGACCACATGATGGAGCATAGGCGTACCACCACCCCCTGGGTTGTCTTTCTTCAAGAGGCACTCAGACCACCACCGATGTACCACATACTACACCCACCTCCACCCATCACCAGTAGCTAGGGCGTTTTACTCACATTTTGGGATCCCCCATGTATTAGGTGGCCACTATGTGCAGAGTCAGAGCCACGTCTCCCCAGCCTTTTCCAGCCCTATATAGATTTGTGTAGCGATATACTTTTTTATTTCACTTTATCTTCTACACAGGGTTACTACACTTGTACATGGTTTTTGTCTCATAGGCCAAGTTTGGCCTCCAGAAGACGTTAATATGACTCTCTCTCTCTCTCTCTCTCTCTCTCTCTCTCTCTCTCTCTCTCTCTCTCTCTCTCTCTCTCTCTCTCTCTCTCTCTCTCTCTCTCTCCTCTCTCTCTCTCTCTCTCTCTCTCTCTCTCTCTCTCTCTCTCTCTCTCTCTCTCTCTCTCTCTCTCTCTCTCTCTCTCTCTCTCTCTCTCTCTCTCTCTCTCTCTCTCTCTCTCTCTCTCTCTCTCTCTCTCTCTCTCTCTCTCTCTCCCCCCCCTTTCCTCCCCCCCCCCCAATACCTACAACCCCCTCACTACCTACACATGCATGCATGTATGTATGTATGTATGTATGTATGTATGTATGTATGTATGTATGTATGTATGTATGTATGTATGTATGTATGTGTGTGCACGTGTGTGTGTGTGTGTGTGTATATATATGTATGTATGTATGTATGTATGTATGTATGTATGTATGTATGTATGTATGTATGTATGTATGTATGTATGTATGTATGTATGTACGTACGTACGTAGGTATGTACGTACGTACGTACGTACGTACGTACGTACGTAGGTATGTACGTACGTACGTACGTACGTACGTACGTACGTGTGTGTGTGTGTGCGCGCGCGTGTGTGTGTGTGAGAGTGTGCGCGCGCGCATACTTGTTTACCCGACGTTTCTAACTTCTGACTTCTAACGTTTAGCTGAAGTCTGACGAGTTGTGATAAATCATGTTTGACGTTATCTTATGCACCTAATATATATATAGTTCACGTATGTAATAATATATCTACATAAAGATATGTTTGTGTATGTAGACAATAGATCCTCACTTCAAAGTGAAGATCATGATTCATGAGAAGTCATAAGGTGAGCCAACATAATGTCATATGATCATCGATTGATAATCTGGTGATGAATATCAAGTGAGAGTCCAATAATAATATCACTCAAACAATGACTCAGTCGCTATTCACACATCATATATGATATGTGAGATGTCCTTGTACTAAAATGTATATAATGTGTGTATGCCACATATGCTATTGAACATTGTGTATATTACACATCTGTACTCACTGGACAGTACACGCATATCATATTCTGACAGTTGGACTTGTGTGTGCATGTGTGTGTATATGTACACAATACATGTGTACATATGATTAATTGTGACGTGTACTATGTGCATCATTACAATCTATAGAGATCACACGTGTTGAGCCTCTTGTGCAGTACAACAGCACATGTATGATCTATGTAAACTGCAATGGTGCACATAATACACATGCCACAATCACATCCAATCATATGTACACATGTACCTAACACACATGCACAGACAAGTTCATATGCACACAATGTACAAAATAATAATCTAAATGTCCCCATTGCCAAACATTCACAAGCATATCAGAGCATGGTCGCTGGACGAAACCATCCACTAGTATGTCTGAGAAATGGTCTCGGAACTGCAGACTCGATCCCATGCATGCATGCATGCATACATACATACATAGTACAAGGATACTTATACCTCATAGCTTGAGGGTAGCAATTGGCCGACTTAGGGTCTCATCACACCAACTAGAGATTGAGACGGGAAGAGCTACAGACATTCCCAGAGAGGAGGGCATATGCAGAGTAGAGATGGAGGATGAGGAGCACTTTGTATGTAGATGTGGCGCATATGATGATATCAGAGACAGATACGAGACGTCATCATTCCCCGACATGCAGCAGCCCTCTCCCCCTCAGCTCACACATCGAAAGGGGTGACTCTTCAGCAGGTTCAGACCTCTCAAGCTAGGAGATGACCCCGTGCTATAGGATATCGGGCCCCGAGACTTCACCGACACCAGATTGCAAAGATCCAGGTTCGTGACCATCGCCTCATCAAGGAGAGACGATCCCAGATGATGGCTGATCCCGCTGCAGCCATCAGGGCAGTCCTGACTCCACCTCCACCCATGTACCACATCTTACACCTGCCCACTAGTACAAGATGGAGCTAGGAGCTAATTAGTCATTTAGATACACTCTCATGCTTGTTCTACCCTTTTGCATATAGACTTTAGATACAGCACTCCATACACACACAGCGGGGGAGAAAAAAAATCATGGCTATCTCTACATGCACACGCAGATCTATATCAGCTTTACCAGTTTTTTCAGCACTTTTATCTTTCCCGATTGACAAAAGATACACCCATGTACATTGATTTGTCTCATAGGCCGAGTTCCGCCTCCTAACAGATGTAAAAACACCTCTCTCTCCCTCCTGCCCTCCCCTTCTCCCCCCCCCCCCCCTTCCCCCCCTCCCCCCCCCCCCCTCCCTCTTACCTCCATCACCCTCCCCCCCCCCCCCCTTTTTCCCTCCCTCCCCCTCCCCCTCTCCCCCTCTCCCCCCCCCCCCTTACCTCCATCCCCCCCCTCCCCCCCCTCACTCCCTCCCTCCCCCCCTCCCTCCCTACCCCCTCCCTCCCTCTCCCCCTTCCCCACCTCCCCTCCCTCCCTCCCTCCCTCTCTCTCACACACACACACGACATGCACATGCACACACACACACATACACACACACACAATACCCCAAGCAAAGAAGCCCGTTTGCCCCTTCAAATAATGACATCATCGCAAGTATGTAGTTCTTGCTCCTGATAAGAATGAACAACCATGCGAACATGACAAGTCGAGAGCAGTTTAGGGTCAAGATAAGTTTGTATTTCAATGAACATGGTTTTGTTACAATATAGCCCTTTAGATCAGGGCATATGGTTCACTTTTGAATATTTTGTGGAACAACCCCATAAAGGGAGTATCACTGACAACCATTTTGTGGTCTAAAACATCAGGAATCCCAAAATTTTGCTGGATCCTTGCTGTAAATTGTACGATTCCTGACTTCTAAATTAGCAATGTGATGATCTAGCATGCGAGCCTGAATAATTTTACAAACAAAAAGTACAACAGGAAACAACCACCAACCTCCATCTTCCCTGAAAAAGAGTATCTACGATTTCAATATTAGTAACGAAAAAAACTCATACAAAAAAAATACATCTACATACAGAGCATACGGATCCAGACGATATGAAGTATACGTAAATACTGCAGCAGAAAGTCACTTACGCTGTGAAATTCAAAGCGTATATATAGCCAATACTTCCGCTTGCAGAGGACTGTAATTTGTAGTGAAGCAGCCCAAATAACAAAGCAAGCGTCTGCAATATGATCTCTCTCTCTCTCTCTCTCTCTCTCTCTCTCTCTCTCTCTCTCTCTCTCTCTCTCTCTCCTCTCTCTCTCTCTCTCTCTCTCTCTCTCTCTCTCTCTCTCTCTCTCTCTCTCTCTCTCTCTCTCTCTCTCTCTCTCTCTCTCTCTCTCTCTCTCTCTCTCTCTCTCTCTCTCTCTCTCTCTCTCTCTCCTCTCTCGCTCTCTCTCTCTCTCTCTCTCTCTCTCTCTCTCTCTCTCTCTCTCTCGTCTCTCTCTCTCTCTCTCTCTCTCTCTCCTCTCTCTCTCTCTCTCTCTCTCTCTCTCTCTCTCTCTCTCTCTCTCTCTCTCTCTCTCGTCTCTCTTCTCTCTCTCCTCTCTCTCTCTCTCTCTCTCTCTCTCTCTCTCTCTCTCTCTCTCTCTCTCTCTCTCTCTCTCTCTCTCTTCTCACTCAGAGCCTCAGCCGACACCGCCACACCCACCTTATATGGCCGACACTTACTCCAGATGGGAGCAGCACACCGTCTCGTTATATATAATGGGATGGAGAGCTGGCCCACCTCGCGCGGTCTCACCTGCATTCCACCCACGACACCACAGGGGGGCAGTGTGGTAGACTATGTTATCGGACCTCCGGAGGCGACACATCTGATCACCTCATTCACTATCCCACCCTTACCGATTGGAGCCGATCACGCATATCTTGCCCTATCCATTCGCGGCTCACCATGCATACCCCACCCCGTCACCCTACAGCCACGAGCGCGTACCACCATTCACTTTAGACATGAGCTAGCACATATCTATAGCTCCCATGTTCGAGAGCGCATCTACTCCCTTGATCCCTCTGCCTCCTTGGACACCCTCACCGCCCACTTCTCCTCGATCCTCCATACATCCGCTACTCTCAGCTTCCCATACACCACCCACAGCACTGCACATCCGACACGGCTGGGGCATACACCCCAGAATAGATGGTACGATGAGGAGTGTAGGCGACTATACCGACATCTCAGAGCACAGAGTATCTTGGGATCCATCACAGAGAGGGAGGCACGACGACAGATGCGAGCCCTCACACGCCGGAAGCGGCGAGCTTTCGAGGAGCGACAGGAGGCAGAGTTGATCGACCTTCTCATGAGTAGGGATTGTGCCACCGCGTGGAGGGCACTACGTGAGCCACGTCCACCTACACCCATAGCAGATCCTTCGACTTGGCACACCTACGCCCAGAGGTTATATGACGTCCCAGGACAGCCACCATTACCGATTCCTTCCACACCGCGTCCGGTGATATCCACCCTCTTCACAGCAGGCATGGTACGACAGGCCATCCATAGGCTACAGCATGGCCGTTCTGCAGACCACACGGGGCTACAGGGAGAGCACTTTATATACGCAACAGATGTAGTTTCCCACTTGATCGCCCATCTCTTCAACCGTGCTTTGGTTGAGGGATTACCCGACCCATGGACTATGCATACCATTACGCCTATCTATAAGTCCGGCGATATGATGGACCCAGGGAACTACAGGACTATTATGATAGGCCATATCCTGGCCAAGATCTATGGGGCAGTACTAGAGGCAGAGCTCAGTACACACACTGAGGCAGCGGGGATCAGAGCACCCGGCCAGGCAGGCTTCCGCCGCACTTTCTCCACCATCGACCACATCTTCGTGCTTCGCTGCTTGATTGAGAGCGCGAAGGCGAGGAAGCAGAGACTATACTGTTGCTTTGTGGATTTCCGCAAAGCCTTCGATATGGTCCCTCGAGAGAGACTACTACGGAGGCTCCAGGAGTTACAGCTTCCATCAGACATGCTATGGGCCATCCACGCTTTGTATGCACGAGTCACAGGCAGGGTACGCTGCCCCGGCGGTCTATCAGACAGCCTTGTTAGCACCATTGGTGTGAAACAAGGTTGCCCTCTCTCACCCACTCTCTTCGGTCTCTACATCGACGAGATCACGGAGTATATACAGCGAGCAGGAGGGCGAGGAGGAGACCTCGGAGGTACGCCAGTACATATCCTATTATATGCTGATGACATTGTCCTGCTCTCAGAGTCACAGGAGGGGTTGCAGTCACATTTACAGGCGCTCGATACCTTTTGCATGGAGAGAGGACTCACAGTGAACCTTGGCAAGACCAAGGTCATGATCTTCCATACCTCCAGGACAGTACGCCATCGCGCCTCTTTCACAGCAGCTGGAGGACAGATAGAGGTAGTGGACTCCTACGTCTACCTAGGTATCACCTTCTCGGGCAGCACAGGGGTATTCTCCATGGCACAGGCTGCGAGAGATAGATTGACACGAGGTTATGCGGCACTTGCAGGATTGGAGAGACGCTGCTTTCAGACACATTTTCAGGAGCCCCGGACTAAGGGGTGGCTCTTTGACACTCTAGTGACACCCGCATTGATGTACGCAGCAGCAGTATGGGCACCAGGGATCACAGAGGCGATGTGGACGCAGATTGAGAGGCCCCAGATCACCATGATATCACGCTTGCTGCGCAGCAAGCCCTCCGTTCCACATGACATTATACGAGCTGAGCTTAGCGCACCACCGATGCTAGTGGAGGCCCTCTTCCAGTTGGTGACCTTTATTCTGAGAGTCAGAGAGCTCCCCACTAGCCGACTCACCAGGCTTGCATTTGAGAGCTCTAGACATTTGGCAGAGACAGGGCATGAGAGAGTATGGTATGCACAGACTTACCGATGGTTAGCAGACCATGGCATGAGCATTACGGATCTCCCCCCTTTTCAGTATGACCTCTCTTCCCCCCACATTACCCTCTCTCGTTCGGAGAGGAATAGGATCATCCGTCAGGACCTACTACAGATACACGTCAGGGAGACATGGATAGCACCACAGGGGCCTCTTCCCACAAAGAGGCAACACTACAGAGAGCACTTCCTGACTGTGACAGGGGATGGTTTCATTCAGAGAGCACGATACATGGATACATATATGGCACCAGCTGAGAGAGTGGCCATTGGGCAGCTCAGAGTATCATCACACCAGCTTGAGATTGAGATTGGGCGAGCCACACATACCCCCAGGGATGAGCGATTATGCAGGATATGTAGAGAGGAGGTGGAGGACGAGGAGCACTACACATGTAGATGCCAGGCATATGAGGACATCAGAGACCGCTACCCACAGCTCTTCAGGGGGCCTAGAGAGATCAGGGCTTTATTGGGGACAGAGGACCAACGCCCTCTAGGTCGTTTCCTAGTGGAGCTCCAGCACCGTCGCGCATCACTCCTCCAGCAGCAGATGGAGATACACCTGACCCCCTCCCCTCAGACTTATATTACAGATTTTTTCAGACCCACATACACTAGAGGGCCCAGCTCGATGCGGGGTGTCACATTACACAGAGCAGAGGAGCTTAGACGACAGCGCCGACGACCGAGACCCCTTGTCCGGAGAGCTCGTCCACATCAGAGAGACATTCAGGCGATTCACGCACGCCATGACATGGAGATACAGAGACGTCAGCAGCGCACCCCTATCGATTTGGACGCCCAGAGCATTTTGAGGATCGCCATGATGCCTTACCCACCGATGCATTATATCCTACACCCACTCCAAGCATTTAGGGGGTTGTGATACCATCGAGCCTCCCCTCCCTATGCATATCATATTTGTATCTCACCCATTGAGCATATAGAGTGCATACCCATAGCACCCCACACCCCTTGATACCAGCTACTATCTCTCCTTTTATACCCGTTTGCAGTACTCACACTTTATTTTTGTTTTGGATCACAGTGGATTGGATCATACTGATGTATATGTTTTGTCTCATAGGCCGATTTTGGCCTCTAATAGACGTTAAAAAGTCTTTCTTCTTTTCTCTCTCTCTCTCTCTCTCTCTCTCTCTCTCTCTCTCTCTCTCTCTCTCTCTCTCTCTCTCTCTCTCTCTCTCTCTCTCTCTCTCTCTCTCTCTCTCTCTCTCTCTCTCTCTCTCTCTCTCTCTCTCTCTCTCTCTCTCTCTCTCTCTCTCTCTCTCTCTCTCTCTCTCTCTCTCTCTCTCTCTCTCTCTCTCTCTCTCTCTCTCTCTCTCTCTCTGATGTCGACGACCGAGACCCCTTGTCCGGAGAGCTCGTCCACATCAGAGAGAGATTCAGGCGATTCACGCACGCCATGACATGGAGATACAGAGACGTCAGCAGCGCACCCCTATCGATTTGGACGATCAGAGCATTTTGAGGATCGCCATGATGCCTTACCCACCGATGCATTATATCCTACACCCACTCCAGGCATTTAGGGGGTTGTGATACCATCGAGCCTCCCCTCCCTATGCATATCATATTTGTATCTCACCCATTGAGCATATAGAGTGCATACCCATAGCACCCCACACCCTTGATACCAGCTACTATCCCTCCTTTTATACCCGTTTGCAGTACTCACACTTTATTTTCGTTTTGGATCACAGTGGATTGGATCATACGGATGTATATGTTTTGTCTCATAGGCCGATTTTGGCCTCTAATAGACGTTAAAAAGTCTCTCTCTCTCTCTCTCTCTCTCTCTCTCTCTCTCTCTCTCTCTCTCTCTCTCTCTCTCTCTCTCTCTCTCTCTCTCTCTCTCTCTCTCTCTCTCTCTCTCTCTCTCTCTCTCTCTCTCTCTCTCTCTCTCTCTCTCTCTCTCTCTCTCTCTCTCTCTCTCTCTAGAGCACAGAGTATAGAGTATTACAGAGTACGGAGCGAGGATCGGGAGGAGTGGCCATCATATTTCATCAGGAGATACAAAGCAGGATCCATATTATAGGTAGAGATGAGGAGGCATGATACATGTGGGTTCGCATGGAGATAGCACAAGGGGGTTGGATTTACATTGCAATATGCTACTTCGCACCAGGCGGATCTCGATACGCAGGACAAGATCTTGAGGGACCGACCCGAGATAGAGACTCACCATACACAGCGCTTTCAGAGGAGATACTACATTACAGCACACTAGGTGAAGTCTTCCTTATGAGGGACTTCAATGGCCGCACTCAGTCACATCAGTGCGAGGCATATGACATGGATCACCCACATCTTATAAGGGCCAGAGACCCGGATGAGATGAGCACCAGCAGAGTTTCGGCAGATATGGGTCAGGACACCACCGGCTATGGAAGACATCTACTCGAGCTAGGCGGCCAACATCATCTCGTTATATATAACGGGATGAATCATTGGCTAGGTTCGGGCGGATTTACTTGCTTCCCTCACGGGGGAGGTGAGAGCACAGTGGACTACATTTTGGGTACCACCTCTAGAGCTTCACTCATTCCCTCACTTAGTATTGGACGACGTCCACTTGGTGCTAACCATACATTTATCACACTCACACTCTCATCTCCGATTCCATTAGACCCTCCGTCACCCACTGAGACACATACCACGATACACTTCACACGAGCTCTCACACGTTTATGCACACCATTTACACACCCGCCTACTCCCCCTCAATCCACTCTCACCTTTGGACACACTTACATCACAGATCACCACCATCCTACAGGACTCAGCTCTCCGCAGCTTCCCACACCACACACATATGCACCCTCCACGCAGAGGATCCATGCCCCAGAACCACTGGTATGACGCACATTGCTGTGAGCTACGGAAACACCTACAGATTTTAGAGCATAGAGGAGATATTACACACACACAAGCACAGCGTCGCATGCATGCAGAGCCTTACTCGCCGCAAACAGCGAGATTGGGAGGAGAGACAATATTGGGATATTTACCATTTGCTCATGAGTCGAGACAGTAGAGTGGCATGGCGACATTTGACAGAGAGGAGACAGCAGACATCTGTCCGAGACCCGAGCACTTGGCATAGCTATGCACGGAGTCTATACGAGATCCCAAACCAGCCCCCCATTCCCAGACCGCAGAGCTCACGTCCTACTACCTCTGACTTCTTCACACCCACTATGGTGGGACGCGCTATTGCGTGGCTGCAGCATGGCAGGGCCCATGACCATTTCGGTTTTACAGGCAGAGCACCTCATCTATGGAGGCACAACTCTCGCATCGCTTATTGCCCACCTCTTCAACCGTGCATTGGTTGAAGGGTTCCCGGACTCATGGACTGAGCACACCATAGTGCCCATTCATAAGTCAGGTAATACTACGGATCCAACTACATACCCGACGATCATGATTGGCCCTATATTGGCCAAGTTATATGGGGAGATACTAGAGACAGAGTTGAGTACTCTCGCTGAGAGGAAGGGTATCAGGGCTCAAGAACAGGCAGGTTTCAAACGAGATTACTCTACTATTGAACACATCTTCACTATAAGATGCCTGGTCGACCAGGCAAGGGTGAAGAAGAGGATCCAACTACATACCCGACGATCATGATTGGCCCTATATTGGCCAAGTTATATGGGGCGATGCTAGAGACAAAGTTGAGTACTCTCGCTGAGAGGAAGGGTATCAAGGCTCCAGGACAGGCAGGTTTCAAACGAGATTACTCTACTATTGACTACATCTTCACTCTGAGATGCCCGGTCGACCAGGCAAGGGTGAAGAAGAGGAGATTATATTGTTGCTTTGTGGACTTCCGCAAAGCATTTGACATTGTTCCCAGGGACCGACTCTTCAGACGAGTACTTGATATCGGAGCTCCGGAGGAGATGATATGGGGGATCAACGCCTTATACGAGAGAGTATCTAGTAGAGTCAGATGTCCAGGGGGCTTATCTGATCCACTTGCTAGCACTATCGGGGTGAAGCAAGGATGCCCTCTTTCACCCACCCTCTTTGGTCTCTACATTGATGAGATAGTGGACTTCATACAGCAACAGGGGGGAGATGGCATTGAGGTACAGGGGTCCACTTTCCATATTCTTTTATATGCTCATGATATTGTATTGGTTTCAGAGTCTGCAAAAGGTCTACATTATCATCTACATGGCCTAGATGACTTTTGCAGACACATAGGGTTATCTGTGAACCTTGGTAAAACCAAGGTCATGATCTTTCATACATACAGAGGACATGGGTGAGCCCTTGGGATACATTGCCACCGAAAATGCTCTATTACCGCGAGCATTTTCTACATATATCGAACGCGGGCTTCATCGAGATTCTGAGATACATGCAAACATACCTTCCCCACCACCTCCGAGTCGTCATTCGGCACATAGTACGAAGGAGAGAATTAATTCGTGAGAATTAATTCGGGAACATCAGGATTCGTCATAAGATATAACTTTTGACACAACAATTTACAAATTACAAATTCTGAGATGAATCATAACTCGTGGCATATATGATATAGCAGAAATGATATTCAGTACTGACAACATGATAGTGTCACTAACATAAAGCAAAAAATGATACTCTATACATCATAACTCAATAGTCTGTAGACTGTCACTAGGTCATTCATACTATGTGCGTGTGTGTCAAAACTGAATAAAATTCGTGTACAACGAATTAATTCGCAGGACGAATTTAACGAATTCTATATTGAGCGAAAAATTCGCGAATTATTGTACTATGATTGGGAAGCTCCAGGTTTCATCACATGAGCTCGAGATTGAGAGGGGTCGGTCCAGGGGAATCCCC